>JAWPHD010008834.1:0-110494 GCA_037043455.1 Cyrtodaria siliqua | reverse complement strand
ATTTCTCTGCATTAAAATACCAGTAACAAGCAAAATGCTGTACTACTACTACTACTACTACTACTACTACTACTACTACTACTACTACTACTACTACGACAGACAGACAGACAGACAGACAGACAGACAGACAGACAGACAGACAGACAGACAGACAGACAGACACAGACACAGACAGACAGACAGACAGACAGACAGACAGACAGACAGACACTAAAAACACAAACAAAAGTAATTGTATATTACAGGCACAAGATGAAAGTGCAATTAAAATAGGACTTCCAGTTTAGTATGTTTACACGTTTAACAAGTCAGTGTTGGTGTTGAATAATAAAGACAAACTTCAAGATAAAGATGTGAACTGATCAAAGCACATATTTCCTTAATTATGCTTTCTTAATTCACATATGTATCAAGTTTGTATTTATTATTCAATGGCCGCAGTGACTAGATTAAACTTTTTTTTTTGTAAACATAATCAAGAATACTGGAAATCTATATTAGGTCTATTTTAACATGCAATTTCAATGGCATTTCATGTGCATGTTTTGAGTCCATCAATTGAAGAAGAAAGAAGCAAGAAGAAGAAGCAAGAAGCAAGAAGCAAGAAGCAAGAAGAAGAAGAAGAAGAAGAAGAAAGAATCAAGAAGAAGAAAGAAGCAAGAAGAAGAAGAAGAAGCAAGAAGAAGAAAGAAGCAAGAAGCAATAAGAAGAAGCAATAAGAAGAAGCAATAAGAAGCAATAATAAGAAGCAATAAGAAGAAGCAGCAATAAGAAGAAGAAGAAGAAGAAGAAGAAGAAGAAGAAGAAGAAGAAGAAGAAGAAGAAGAAGAAGAAGAATGATTTAATACCAGCTAAATCTTGAAGAGTAGAAGGCAGTTTGGAAGTCCACCATGTCCCCGGCAAGTCCTGTCTGATACGCAACTTTCCCTCTGGTTATTAATAGCCTGGGGCTCAAGCGACAGATGTTCTGCTGTTAAACACAACTTGTTGTGACATAAATGACTAACACACATGCCACGGGGCCCAAGATCCATGGTCTTCAACTTCAAGCACATGGCCAACCTGTGTACGAAACATGAACTTTTCTGTCGCTTCCAATCGGGTCCTAGCCAATGGCACTGTCCATAACCAGCCTTGCTTGCCCCACCAGTCCATAACTGACAATGACCATTCTCAGACAGTTGAGTTTTTCGCAGAAGATTTTTTCTAATGTAATCTTGATAAGGCACCTCCATTGCAACCTTCTGGAAGCTGGCTGAGTATTAATTTCTAATTTGCATATGTAAACAAATCAACAACAAACCTTGTTTTTGGTAAAATCCAAGATTCTGAGGTTCTCCGAGGTTCTCCGAGTGGCATTAAATGCTCTTTTCAATACATAAAGAACTTGAAATGTCCACAAATTGTGCATTGACACTTACCTTTCAAGATAAAAATATTGTTTGAGTGCTGAATTGAGTCATTTCATTCAGATGAGCAGATTTATATACATACCGGTGTCTTCATAAAGGATTTGAACCACCATTATTTTCACATAGACCGTAATGTTAGCTCTACAAAGAATAACACTTACCCTAATGCTCCGTGACACTTCAAATATCCAATAAAATGTATATACGTGACGACAAATCACAAAAATAGCAAAACAACAATGACCACAACTGCTCTATGCACCAGCATTTGACTCAAAATGAAAGTAGATGACCTTTTTTGACAACAACAGCCAAACCGCACCTCATTTTGTTTAAAATCTTACCTCATACAAAGTAGTACCACTCAGCACTCTGATGACCGATTCCTTTGCTTTTTGCACCCATATCTTTGGAAATCTATCCTCAAAACAACAACAGTAAATATACTTACCTCTTTTATGTACTAAATCAATTACACAGTCCCAAATAACACCTCTGATGGTACTACTTTCGAGTACGACCATTTTCAACTTTTGACCTGTCTGGTTACCGGTCCAAGTCCATATATGAAGCATGTGTATTACCTGAATTTCATCCGTGTGATTCTCACGCATACATTCGTTTAGTTATGACATATATGAAGCATGTGTATTACCTGTATTTCATCCGTGTGATTCTCACGCATACATTCGTTTAGTTATGACATATATGAAGGATGTGTATTGACTGTATTTCATGCTTCGATCCGTGTGATTCTCACGCACACATTCGTTTATTAATGACATCTATGTAGCATATGTATTTCCTGTATTTCATCCGTGTGATTCTCACGCATACATTCGTTTACTTATAACGTATATGAAGCATGGGTATTACCTGTATTTCATCCTTGGATCCGTGTGATTCTCACGCATGCATTAGTTTATTTATTTCATCTATGAAGCATGTATATTGCCTGTATTTCATCCTTGGATCCGTGTGATTCTCACGCATACATTCGTTTAATTATGACATCTATGAAGCATGTGTATTACCTGTATTTCATCCGTGTGATTCTCACGCATACATTAGTTTACTTATGACATCTATGCAGCATGTGTATTACCTGTATTTCATCCGTGCGATTCCCAGGCATACATTCGTTTACTTATGACATCTATTAAACATGTGTATTACCTGTATTTCATCGTTGGATCTGTGTGATTCTCACGCATACATTAGTTTACTTATGACATCTATGAAGCATGTGTATTACCTGTATTTCATCCGTGCTATTCTCACGCATACATTAGTTTACTTATGACATATATGAAGGATGTGTATTACTGGTATTTCCTCCTTGGATCCGTGGGATTCTCACGCACACATTCGTTTATTTATGACATCTATGAAGCAATTGTATTTCCTGTATTTCATCCGTGTGATTCTCACGCATACATTCGTTTACTTATGACAGATATGAATCATGGGTATTACCTGTATTTGTTCCGTGTGATTCTCACGCATACATTCGTTTACTTATGACATCTATGAAGCATGTGTATTACCTGTATTTCATCCGTGCGATTCCCAGGCATACATTCGTTTACTTATGACATATATGAAGCATGGGTATTACCTGTATTTCATCCTTGGATCCGTGTGATTAACACGCAAACTTTAGTTATTTATGACATCTATGAAGCATGTGTATTACCTGTATTTCATCCGTGTTATTCTCACGAATACAATCGTTTGGTAATGACATACATTCGTTGACTTATGACGAGACAACTAAAGTTTCTTTATTTCTACCCAAATCTATGTTCAGTAGAGTTCGTGAAATTCTAAAACTAGAAAAAAAGAGTAAAGAAACTCTAGAAGGGCGAATGAAGCGTTTTAGGCATGGTTTCCTATCTGAAAGCAAACGATACTATAAATAATGTTTAGCAGTGAGCTTAGCTCTATGCTCAACTTGACTTTGTATTGCTGCCCTGCTGGAATACCCCGCCGTTCAATGATACCACAATCAGTCACATGCTAACAACGGCCCGACATGTCCCAGCACTACGCTTTATTTATGCTGAGCCTCAAGTAATGGAGTACCATTGTTATATAGTCTTTGGAATGGCCCAGCTGGGGACTGAACACACTATAGTCCAAAGTAGACCCAACTCCACGGTTTTGCATGTAACACTAACGGTTTGTTTGTGTGTATGATGTTTTACGTCATTTTCAACACATGTAAGGTTATATATGACGGTCGCCTGTTTGTGGTGGAGACAGACAACCCACTTTTCAAGGGTAGGACCATAACTGTACACCTCCCGACATCCGTAAGAATCGACATTTTCTCACTTACAAGTCGGACTCCCAGTGGGATTCGAACTCGCAGCGGTGAGAGGCAAGAAGGTTTAAAACGACACGTCGTTAACCCCTCGGCCACGCAGGTAAGTATTAATTATCCAGTAGAAGTTGCTTCCTTACACACACGCTGTGGACAGAATAAAGTTTACTCTACGCAAATCCATGTTCAGTAGACTCACTAAACATAACATAAAATTATATATAATAAGTGTCAATGTAATAAGGCTAAAGACATGTTTTCTTTGCAAAAAAACATTTCTTCCGTCCATATATTATGCGTATGTCTCTGTCGGTTATAAAACACACGAACTACCGTATGCGTCAAAAATGAACTAATCTAGGTTCAGTAGACATAGTTAACATAAACTAAAGACTCAAATCCACGAGCTAAAAGTGCTAAAATGCTTTATAAGTATGAATTATCCATATAAGTTTGCTTAGTTACACTAATATATTGGGCCGAAAAAATGTAACTCTACCGAATATACACTAAACATATCAGAAAATCATACAATTATAATAATTATCAATGCAATTTACATACACACCTGTTTCCCTTATAAAAGGACTCTAAATCCGATCAAATATATGTGTGCGGTATGGATTTCAAGATTCAGATTTGTTGACCCTTATCAGATGCATTACGTAATAGTCATTAACGGCTTAATGGGATACCGCGGTAATAATTACCATAAATCACGCAACTGATCGTGGTATCCCACGATTAATGGGCCGTTAATGACTATTACGTAATGAATTACGAGTCAACACATTTGCATACTGAAATTCATACCGCACACACTTATATTTGTCCGGATTTATAGTCCTAGTTTTTAAGCTGTAAATGCAATAAAATTCAGAGTGGGACGGAGATAAGGGTGGAAAATTACCAATTTTTTTGCGAGCATAAAATGTCTATATTCCTGGCAAATATCGCTTATACGAACACCATTTTGGTCAAAAATGAAAAAAAAATCGAGAACCAACATTCAGTAAGGGAGACACCTCCTCTCAGTATTTCCACTTCTCGGGACTTCGCAACTCGTATTAGGAGTACGTTTAAAACAGGCCACGCTAGGACTATGTTGAAAACAGGCCACGCTACGCCCCTGACACTGGCACATTAGTTTAGTCGGCTGGGGTAATGAACGGTTTTACCTCTGTCAAGACTTAAGGATGAGATTCTTGATTTTTTCTGTGCGTTTACACCTAATAATGTAATTTCAATCTCTCTGGGGTGGCTCTAAATAACCTATAATATGTTGATGAGCCGTAAACAAAATTCAGTTCAATTCAATTTCCTTATTTAGTCATTATCTCACCACTCAATACGTTATAATAACAATTTTCACTCTCTCTTGATGTATATGCTCTGGGGCGGCTCTAAATAACATGTAATGTGTTGATGAGGCGTTAAACGAAGTTCAGTTAAAATTTAATTTCTGATTTAGTCATTATTTTACCATGCAATACGTTATAATATTACTTTCTATCTCTCTGCGGTACAGATATCAACTGAAGTCTATGCTCTGGGGCGGCTCTAAATGTCGTAGTATGTGCCGATAAGCCGTAAAACAAGTTTCAATTCAATTCAATTGACTTATTTAGTCATTATTTCACCACTCAATAAGTTTTAGGGCGTTGAAGTTTTCAGTATTTAGTAAACATAACAACTCGATCCAATCAAGAAATAGCATTATCACGTGGCATGAGCAGGACCCATGTTTTGATTATTGCAGCCAACCGCCTTTGTATATTATTGGGCAAGTGCAATGTCAAGGAGTGCTGTTTTGGTAATGGTATAGTCGTTTTGACTGACAGGTTGTGTGTAAAGATTACAACTGTGCACGCATAAAACTGAGTAGACAACTGCCGAATCTGCCATTTATAGCACGGCTGAAATATACCGGCATTTATAGCACGGTTTAGGTGCAGACCTTCATGTTTATGAAACTTATATCATAAGCAAGAACAAAGGAAAACCATTAGAGCTACGGTACAATATGCAATTATGGCCTTTTTCATATTTGGTAAGCATCATGCAGCAATATTCGGATATTAAAAAAAGTTGCACTTAAGTCCAATTTATTTTTAGCCAGGAAGTTTGGGTGGGGACATGTTCATGAAGTAAACCAAGTGGGAAAAAATGTAGCCGGTGCGGGACTCGAACCCGGGACCCTTCGCTTACAGGGCAAGTGCTCTACCAACTGAGAAAACCAGGCCACCGGGTAATTAATGTCACCACACTCATATCCCTTTTAACAGCCACCCCAGTTCTTCCAGACCCCCGGTCCCGCATTCACCATGCTAACCCACATTCACCGATTTATCATTGTCAGTGAAATAAACCAAGGGTAAAAACTGCGGCTGGTACGGGACTAAAACCGAGGCCCCTCGCTGACCGGGAGAGAGAGTTCTCTACTGTAACCAACTGAGCTAACCGCCCCCCCCCCCCCCCCCACTTGCCCCCATGGTATATGTGCAATATATATACTGATATACTGGCATTCCCACTACCCCCCCACCCCCGCATGGTACCTTGCCCCCATGGCATGGTATATTTGCAATATATATATACTGGCACTCTATCGAAAATCTATGGGTCTCCCCCCCCCCCCCCCACCCCCACCCCCACCCCCGGTCCAGGGTCGTTTCGCACACTATCCCGTTCGCGCATCGGTTATTTCGCACATCGGTCGTTTCGCACATCATTTTGATAGTCGTTTCGCCCACTAAGTCGTTTCGCCCATCATCTATCAGGTATTGTATTTGATTGTGAATTGTGAATGAGTTTTTATTAACCTGTGAATAATAAATTAAGGGAGAATCATAATGATATTTTTGTTGTTGTTATTGAATGTTGAATGTTTGTTTATACTGTTATATTATTTACACTAATTATATATTATCTGTCAAAAAAAAGTTAAAATTACTCATAACTATTATCATACTCATAACTGTTGCCGCCAAATGTATTGGCGAAGAACATATATACATAGGCTGGCCGTACCAACAATTTCTACAGATTGTTTATATTTATTTTGCATATACTCTATATTGATAAATTATCTTTATTTAAGGGGGAATTGACCCATTCGAATATTTAAGGGTACGCATATGAACTATATATATTTGTAAATTTGAAGATATTTGCGACTTGAATCTGAATTTTGTTTTGTCCTCGTGAGAACAAGATTTTAATAATAAAGTCTCAAATATGGCTATATATGTTTGACGTTTTTCATAAAAGTCGCGTTGCACTCAGTTGTCAACGTTTTTAGCATCACAGAGTGTTAGTTTAGTCACATACAATTATATTTTATATCACACTGTTAGTCTTGACGAGACCTTTCATCTTATATATAAATTATATCATTTAAATTAGGATGTAAACTATTATTTAAAGAAATTCCTATATCTTTCACTGCTATTCTATCTTTCTCTTGCTTTTTACCAAGGAGCAATAACGAGCAAGGAATTTTGAGAAAAAACAATGTTAATGCCATTTATCTTTTATATGGCTGGATAAAAAACTGCACTATTTTAGTATATTTTAGAGAATTTAATTTCCTATCGGAATTTAAAATAAAATTTGCTGGTCATCGGAATTTTTGTTTCAGTATACTTCCTTTATTGGCCTCAAACCTCTTTGGAAAATAAAAACATTAACATAACGACGTCGACGTTATTTATATTAAAAT
The DNA here is from genome assembly GCA_037043455.1 of Cyrtodaria siliqua. Classification (NCBI taxonomy): domain Eukaryota; kingdom Metazoa; phylum Mollusca; class Bivalvia; order Adapedonta; family Hiatellidae; genus Cyrtodaria; species Cyrtodaria siliqua. The sequence goes on along the minus strand of JAWPHD010008834.1, from coordinate 103,032 downwards.
AATGTATATTGTACATGTTGGTGATATATCAATAATTATTTTTAAATAATCGACTTTCCATAGTATAATAGTGATAGTAACCTGCTAGGCGGAATGTACATGCTATTCAACATAAATTGTTGGTGAGTTTGTAGGGTGTTCCTACATTTAGCTTCGCATGAAGTGAAGCCCAGCACATTATAGTACACATATCATAATAAGCTTCTCGAAACGAATTGAATTGAATTGAATTAGGGTTTTAAGGCGCACCAACACATGAAAAGGTTATATGGCGCCTAATAGGCATGAACATGCCAGGCTGTTCTTCAATGTACATCGAGATAAAATATTGAAAATGGGCCTAGAACCTTCTCACCCTGAACTGCAGAGTTGCTGCAAATACTATCGTAGAAACTCCATTTACGCTGGAGCCACGTTATTGTTTTTCTGCCACTGCTCTTTTGATGCGAGCGAAATAGCACCTGAAACAATGCAGGGATCATGATGAAGACCTTTAATGAACATGAACAAAAAATGATAAAATGAACATGATTTAGGGGGGATTCTACCCCTCTGCCTACCCCTCCAAAGGGATCTGCAGTGGCCCTATTCTTTGCCCCGTGAACAAACGGGGGCCACCGGCAACCACACGGGTATCTTCAAACAACTTCAAGTTTTACAACATTATGATAAATAGTTTGGTAACATAGCGAAATGGTGTTGCAAATCCCAAAATAATGTCGAGATCAGCGAGGTACCAAGCTAAGTGTCCCTCTTGAAGACATATTTTCGCATATTTATATGTTTAAGAAGCTAACCGCCAAATAATGGCAAAATTACACTACACAACCGTTTATCAAAACTCTATCCAGGTATTCAGGTCATATAATAATGTATATGTACCAATTAAACGTATAGGTTTATTCACGGGTTCTTACAATAATTGTGTTATTGAATATGCGTAAATGAAGTATGACTTGGTAACTATTAATTCGGCGGTCCAATTTCGTTGTTTGGTATGGCTGGTTAAAACCATTTATAGTGTGTCTATAGAGTTGGGATTCAAAAATATGTAAGTTGTATATATATGTCGGTGAAGTACATGAAGAATTTCCGCAAATGAGATTGGGTTTTATTGCTTAAAACATGTTACCAATGTATACTTTATTAAACAATGAATAAGCAGCTGAACATTTACAAAAAACTGATATTAACATGCATGATAAAAACAATTTACGAATTAAATACGTTTGATGCTGTATCCATTATCTTTCAGATATCATCTTGACGTAAGTTGTGGTGTTTTGTTTCAGTAATAAAGACATTATCGGAACAAAAATGTGTGCTCGTAAGATAGAATGATGACTGCAATAACCGTAAACATTCAGAACATATTTGGGGATAATAACTGCAAACATCGGATTGCAAGTATGATGTAATTAAATCTTAACTTAATAATATAGAGTTGCGTGACAGATATCATCTGACACAATGATAGGACGCCTTATGAAATACTAAACCATCTGAAATATTTGGGAAATTCCCCTACATCAGTGAAGTAATAAGACTTCACTTATTACTTCACTGCCTACATCTATCTTCCCACCTGCATGTTACTGTATTACGCTACATGTTCAACAATAAACACGCAACTAAAATATATATTCCCTTCAATATAGCAATGAGACAGAAGAACAAAGTAAAATAGCAAATAATTTGAGGATTTTTGAAAAGTGTGTGTGTTAGTAAATGAGCCGACAGATGATTCTTGACCGAGGTATTTTGCATATGCCAGTTTGGTATTTAAATATTTGCATGTACTTACATAAACATATTGTTTAAAAACATTTTCAAATATAAGAAAGTATGGAAAGCCGTTTGGTTTTTAGCGGGGGTCCCAAACGGCTTTCCATAAAGAAAGACAATTTAAAGGGAGTACATCAGGCTTTTCAAAGGGGTCTAGGGGTCCGACTTAAAATTGACAAATGATGATATTTTCTGTTTTAAAGCGCCTAAACATAAATGAATGATCCTAAAAATGACCCCTTAGTTACAAGGAAATTCATCCTGTACAGTGATACGTGCTATCCTAGGTTACGTACCAGGGTTTATTTCAGCATTTTATGCCCGATTCAGTCCTAGCTTTATGGTGTATTCGAAGTTTAAACCTGAACAATATGGTTCGAACATCATATTTTGATGGATATAAGTGTTTTATCATGAATTGGAACATTTTTATAATTTAAGATATTTCTAGAAAAAACCTGATGTACTCCCTTTAACAACACTGCTTAAAATCAAAAAAATCATCTTTGACAAAACATGTGTATTACACTTTACCATGGATTATTACCGAAATCACTTTTGAGATTGCCAAACGTGTACGTTTGGAACAAGTTTTATTCCCCTGCGAGCATACTGGTAATTGTTTAGCAAACGAATATGATCAATGACATATAGACTCGATACGAAAATCATGCTGTATTACTGCGATACGACAACTTTTGGATTTTTTCTTCAGATGGCGGGAGGTATACAGTACTGGTTCTACCTAGTAAACAATACGGTGATATGTCTCTACCACAAAAACATCGACCGTCATATATGGCCTAACATGTGCTAAAATTTACGTAAAACACCTTTCAACCAAAACAAAACCAATTACAAACAAGATATCCGGATAGACAGACGGACGGACGGACAGACAGAGACAGTCAAGTGAACAATTTTTTTGAAACTCAGTCTCCAATGGCCTGAAATATACACAAGAAAGCATGATTTGGGATGTTGCAAAAAAATAGCCACTCGTGGCTTACGCCGTTCATCATATATTTGGCCGTACCAATAAAAAATCCATGGGTACGCACGCCCATGAATATATATATTCAGGCTTAAAAAAAAAAAAAAAATATATATATAGATAGATATTTTATTCAAACATAAGGCATTACGCCCAACAGTTCACATGCAAATAGTACCTACATATAAACATGTATATGAAATGACACACACTATTTTCCAGTTAATGACAATTTGTCTAATTTCATAGGTGAGTTTCAAGATCATCTGTATATGTTACTAGTTAAAAAGTATTTGACAACTATTACGTATATAAGTGTTTAATATATATTTTTAAATTAATGTTCCTAAGTACTGATCAGAACACATTTATATCTGTGGACATAAATGGAGAAAAGTGATATTTATTTATAAAACATGTCGTCTCTTCTTTTAAAACTTTTACAAATGATAACGGACAGTTTCTTTAATAAACTCTTGTTTTCTGTTGTCATAAGTTCAATAAATGTTGGTATGTTTGGTCGTTTCCAAAAATATTTGTTAACATATTCTTTTCTAATATCTTGATATAGTGAACACTCCAATACAAAGTGAAAATTCGTCTTCTAGTATATTACATATCTGGCATTTTCTTTCGGATCTTGGTGTTTTATTTGGTCTATGCCATCGACCAGTTTCTATTTCTAACCTGTGACTAGAGACTCTTAGTTTTGTAAAAAAGAAGCTCTAAATTTCTTTATATTTAGTACATCTAGATAATACTTGAACCTGAAATCTGATATTATTCTGTATGTACTAGCTCTAGTGGGAATCCGATAATTCAGCATTCCAATTTTGTATAAACATATCTTTAATTCGTTGCTTAAATATATTAAGAGAATACGTTATGTTTTCTACTCCTTGAGAATACCAAACTTCATTAAATCCTGTTCGTTCCAATAACCCTTTAACTTGAGATGCCCAGTTTAATTAGTTTTGGGTTTACAATCAGATCATCTAACATAACATTATACATATTTTTTTATATATTTGCGATCACTCGTACGTGTAATTTTTAACCAGAACCGGATAGTATATTGGCCATACGTTGAATTTTTAAAGGGACTCTCCCGAGTTCTCCATATATGAAATTGTTTTGAGTTTGTGCTTTAACACATAAAAGTTGTTTACAAAATGAAGGTGTACTTTCTCTAACTTTTCCGCATTTGAGAATCCCCATATCTCTGCGCCATAATTTAATATTGGCAGAATGAGTTTATCAAAAATGTCTAAAGTGTGACTGACCGATAAGTCAGTAATTTGATTTATATATGACTTCACTTTGAAGATTGCCTTTAATGCCTGGCCACTTAATGATTCGAACGTTTGATCAAAAGAACCGCCTGTGGTAAAGACAATTCCCAAATAGGTAAACTTATTTACAATTTCAATTACAGTATTATTATATATGAACAATAGGTTCCTTTTTATCTGACCGCCTTTTTTAAAAAGCATGACCTTCGTTTTATTTTCATTTACAACCAATTTCCATTTCTGGCAATAACTGTACAGTATATCTAACCCATCTTGTAGCCCCTTTTCAGAATCCGAAAATATCACTATGTCATCAGCGTATAATAGTAGCAGCAACTTTAACATTCCAGTATCGATACCTTTAAAACCATTCAGTGTAAAATATTCTTCTAAATCATTTACATACATAGAAAATATAAAGGTGACAATATATATATATTTTAGCCTGAATAAAACTGATTGATTGATTACATTGTAGGATTGTATAATATATTGTAGTGTTGTCTTTTTTTGCGTGTGTTTTTATTAGCGCATATTATATATGTTTTTATTGTTACGTCGGCCAACATATTTTATTCATAATTGAAAAATAGGTTGTTTCCGGTTAGTTCCAACGAGGAGGTGTAACAAGGATTTCATCTATTTCATTGCTGACGTTTTCAAATTCTTGCGTAATGTTTACAGTACATTTCAACATTTCAAAATATACATTTTTTTTCTGTTTTTTTTGTGCGTGTCTCTTTCTTTTCATTTTTTTTTGGTGCAATTGTGCACATCTTTTGACACATCTTTTTATATATATATATTTTGTTGTGTGTTTTCGTGGTGCGTTTGTGCATATCTTTGGACACTTTTTTTATATATATATTTTTTTTCATTTAATATACAGGATAGATGAGAGATCTTACATACGGGACAGATGATAGATATTACATACAGCACAGATGAGAGATATTACATACAGGACAGATGAGAGATATTACATATAGGATAGATGAGAGATATTACATACAGGACAGATGAGAGATATTACATACAGGACAAATTAGAGATATTACAAACAGGACAGATGAGAGATATTACATACAGGACAGATGAGAGATATTACATACAGGACAAATGAGAGAAATGAACGACAAACAGTATTTATCAGAAAGTATATGTGCAAAATATTTAGAAAATAAATGAGTAAACATTTTAATAAAGAAACACGCAGCAAAATCGTTTTATTAAAAATTCGCGCGTCCCGTTAGTTGTTCTATAGAACTTGCATTTGTTCAATCTTAAATATTAAAAGTAAAAACAATACATTGTTATTTAATTATTTGCAAGCACATTTAAAGTAAAAATGATCCTAGATTAATACGTTGACATGCTAAGTTGAATGCTTGATAAAATCTTCAAGATGTGTCCCTTTAACATGTAATACATCTATATTTTATCTAGACTTGAATGCTGTTTGATACTGTAGATCTACAGTATATATATTTGAAATACGGGTAAAGGTAATAGGGAATATAAACAATAAACACAACTGTATTCTAATTATTTGTAATTATTTTTTAATTCAAAGTGAATGACAAACAGTAATTATTAATTATGAAAGTTTATGCTTTTTCCTTCGAGAGGCTTGCATGTAGTCATCATAAATAGAAATGATTGATTTTATAACAAATAAAGATTTAATACTGCAAAAATAATTATTTGATTCATTCAAAGTGTTTTAATGTTTTTTTACATAGAAAACGCAAGTTCATAGATATATTCTTCTAAACACGAAATTCAATACTTGATACATTAAAAATGATTTCTAATCCTAAAATACAATAGTTCTAACTCCAAATAAGTATTTGCATAAGTAATTATTCATCACTATATATATATATATATATAAGGTGGGCGAAACGACTAACTATATGATAGGCGAAACGACTATCCGCGAAACAACCGATGTGCGAAACGACCCGTCACCCCACCCCCACACTTTTGCCCCATGGTACCTTGCCCCCATGGTATATTTGCAATATATATACTGGCACTCTATCGAAAAACTATGGGAACACGCTAGATATATTAAAGTATACTCACAAATAAAAGGCTCTTTAAGACTTTTCCTGAATGTGTTGGGTTGGTGGGTGGGGGAAACTGCTTCCCATGTCAGGCCCTGATTGCACATAACAGACACATATTTAACGCATGCCATGTTATCGCCTTTGTAACACACCATGTTGTACTACTTTAACATGTATGTGTTAGACCTGACACATGTTAATTGTTTTGTTATACCTAGATTACCGTACACACTAGCAGGCCTAGTTTACACTTTTATCGTGCCGTTTTATGACGTCATTAATGTGTTCCGTGAAGATAATATACTTACAGAAACAGCTGCTTCTTCTATAATAATTCTGCGGCAAATCGTTCGCACACGTATTGATACGTTTTATATTAAGATATAATTATTATTAGTCCTACGCAAGGTGTATTAAGCGTCATGTATCAATTCACCGTTTGTCGTATAAACCACGTGTAAATCCGAAGAAAAACAACGAAATCTCAGCTCTATCTATTAACACGAACTTCAATAAAAACGTATTAAAAGTTACCAATTACTGTCTTTAAATCGAAAATAATCAACAAAACATGTCAGCAACTTAATTTCAAGGACAACTAATGAGTATTATTAGACTGAATTTAGCACGAAGACGCATGCGCGAAGACACGCGAAGACACAAAATGCGTTAACTGTAATTGACAATTTTGCATAAAATCTTACACAATTAACAATTAAAACTATGACCGATTGCTAGTAAATAATATTATTGATATTTAAGTTGGAATATTTGTATTAATACTGCCATTCTCGCAAAGTAATAGGCCCATAACTGAAGGCTACACTTGTTGAAATATCGCAACATTTTGAAATATGGATCATGTTTGAAAGTGTATTGTACAGCCAAACGGAAGTATATCGTAATAAAACTCACGGTAATCGAAAGGCAAATCTAATACGAATGATACAAACCTGATATCATCACAACATTCAAAGTTAAACCGGAATTATAAGCTTTCTAAAACACAACGTATGCGTGGACTTTCCGAAGTGCGTGTGGATCTCACGTGACACCGGTTCCACTTAAACCCTCCTAACCTGGACTCGGCTCTTGATTCTGCTATTAATAATATAAGATTAAATGCTGAACAAATGGTCAATTAGAGGCAGGAGACATAAATAAAGTGAAAAGTAGTAGACTTGGTTTTATTGAATCATGAGAGGTAATATAGGATTCAACACTTCTCACGCCTCCTAGCACCGACTTAAGGGTGGTATTCTACTTTAAATAAATACCGATAATGGAGATCCTTTGAAACCAACGAACACAACCAAGATAATAAAGTAGCAGACTCGGTTTTATTGAGTCTATTCGAGCACAAAGTTTGTACTTGATGATACCAAATGACCAGTAATATCACTACTGATTTGTAGTCGGTGCGACATTTTTATTACAGCCTCCACACAGCACTTAATCAAACGCTAGTATACATGTCAATAAATACTGAATAGGGGATCCCTTGGAAGCAACAAACACAAAAAAGAGAGAAATGTAGCAGACTCGGTTTTATTGAGTCTGCTCATGAGAGGCATTATAAAATGCAGCCCCTTTCACGCCCCCTAACACCGCCTTAAGCGGTATTCTACTTTCACGTCACAAAGATTGAGCTTAATGATCCCAAAGGACCAGTAAATACTGTATTCGGGGCGACTATTTACAGACGCCACACAGCACTAAACAAACGCTAGTGTGACTGTCAATAAATTCTTGCAAACCGAAGACACGTGAAAGTCAGTGGCACATGAAATAATACTCGGGTCAATTACCGTCGGCATTGTTATTAATTGTTACTAATTAGACTTATTGGAGTTCCCCAGGCGCAATTTGGCTTATTTTATTTGGTACAGAAAATATCAAGACGTTATAGTAAATTCAAAGGTCGCCAATGATCAAGTCTGCGGTCGCATATCCCGTAGATGACAGCCGTTGATAAGAATGGGATACTTTCATTAACGTTGTTTAAAGATTTAACCGTGATTTAAGTTTAACATTCTTTACACCTTTTGCTATTTCGTATCTTTTCACAGATGAACAACTTGTTGCAAGATGGAGGCCATCACCAACTTGGGATATAGAAGTAAGAAGCTGCTGATCTATTATTTGGTCACGTCACTATATTTATAATGAACTTTAGTTTAAATCAGTAGTGTTATTTTTACTGGTCCTTTGGGACCAACGAGCCCAATTAAGGTGGCTTTGAAGTAGAATACCGCTTAAGCCGGTGCTAGGGGGCGTGAGAAGTGTTGCTTCTTTCATTACTTCTCATGAACAGACTCAATAAAACCGAGTCTGCTGCTTTATTCTCTTAATTGTGTTTGCTGCTCTCAAAGGATCACCTTTATCAGAATTTATCCATACAAACCACATGTTTTATGTATTAAACTAAAGGAGTTTATGTACAATGTAGTACTAGCTAAATGTGATTTAAATGCACATAACTGTTATTAACGACGCTCAGAGTATTTTCAAAGAAACGTCGTCTGCTTTAATGTTGTCAAATTCCGGGATATATTCCGATATTGCTGCCCTTGTCTGTCCGTACGTCACACTTTCTCGTTCCGGTCTATTGCCTTTTTATGCAAACATGGCTCTTTAGTTATTTTATAAGTGAACTTAATAGCTTACAGAGTGGAGCATTTGTGTCCACATACACATTTCTGGTTTTATAGACGAACTGCAGTTTGGACAAACTCGTATTATCACAAGAGTGGGGCACATGTCTAAACTAAAACAGGAATGATTGTTTCATATATCATTTTATATGTAGTGAGAGATAGCAGTGACCTGTAAATTACCTCCCTTCTAGCCTTATCAGCACTCTCTGCTGTTGTTAATCCTGGACTTGATATTTAAGCTCCTTTGTGTTTATCGTTGTATTGCAATTGGATTGTGTGCATTTTCAATAGTATTTCTTTTATAAATAAGTATCATTTTAAACAATGACTTGAAAGGGTATTTTTATTCATACATATTAATTTTTTGAAACAAATTAAACAGAGGTGAACAAACCAAATGGTTGGAACTGATTATCAGGAGGAAACTAATCACTAAAATTCCTCATTGAGCCAGAACAGATGTGCCCATAAAATATTTTCGTTTTTTTTTCTTCCAAAAAATCTCCCCTTTAGATAGTATCCATTAAGTTAACGATTAGAAAAAATACAAAATTAGACTAAGGCGTTGCTTCGATTTGTAACAGACTTATTGGGTGTGAGGCGTTAGTCGAGTCTCCCTATAAATCTTACAGCCCCCGCATTTGTTCATATCGCGTCAGTAAAAGTGGATCCCTTTGAAGCAATAAACACAAACAAGAAATAAAAGTAGCAGACTCGAGTTTATTGGGTCTGTTCATGAGAGGAAAAATAAAATGTAAACCTCTCACGCATCCTAGCTCCTGCTTAAGCGATATTCTACTTTAAAGCCAAAAAGATTGGGGTTTATGATCCCAAAGAAACGGTACGTAATGACACTATTGATTTGTAGTCGGGCGACTTTTTACGGCCGCCATACAGTGTGGATGTCAATAAATACCGAAAAGCAACAAACACATACAAGAGATAAAAGTAGCAGACTCGGTTGTATTGATCGTTGCATTAAGGTTTCTTTTTATATTTTTAAATAAACATATATTTATAAAAAAACAAAATTCATTACATTTTTCTTTTCTTCAGACTTTTCATAACACATGCATCATTGAAATAGGCTGTATACATTTTGTAGAACATAGGACTGGTGGGGATATATTTATATACTCTGTAAAAGAAGTTTTGGACCATGGCAGTGTTCGAACCCGTACAATGATCGCTGAACCATGACATTCGACCATAACCCTTATTATCTCTGTTGATAATTCACAATAGATCAACAATCAACAATAGTTATCGTTTACAATGAAAGTTTGCGAAATAATAATAATCTTTTTATTGGTTACTCGAATGTGTCCGTAACTGTTACTTTGTATGGACTTTGCAACATTGTTTACAGACCCTTTGTGTGTTCGCGATATTTTTTAAAAATTAAATATTGTTTGGAATTTCATGTTTCTGGTACCAAATTAACCGGGTAGGGTAGACCTTGGTTACTAAAAAAAGATACTTAAATTTTGTCCACTAGTTTTATTTTTATATGACTTTATATACCCTGGTCCAAACCTTTTTTACCGAGTATATATATTCTTCCTTTTTTAAACCACAAGCGGCCTTTTTGCCACTGACCGTTCCAATGTGGTACCTTTTTTGCCATTGACCGTTCCAAGGTGGTACCCTTTTTGTCACTGACTGTTCCAAGGTGGTACCCTTTTTGTGATTGACCGTTCCAAGGTGGTACACTTTTTGCCATTGACCGTTCCTTTTGCCACTGACCGTTCCAAGGTGGTACCTTTTTGTCATTGATCGTTTCAAAGTGGTACCCTTTTGCCACTGACAGTTCCAATGTGGTACACTTTTGCCATTGACCGTTCCAAGGTAGTACCTTTTTAGCCATTCACCGATTCAAGGTGGTACCCAGTTTGCCATTGACATTTCCAAGGTAGTAACATTTAGCCACTGACCGTTCCAATATGGTACCATTTTTGCCATTTACCGTTCCAAAGTGGTACCCGTTTGCCACTAACCGTTCCAATGTGGTACCATTTTTGCCATTGACCGTTCAAATGTGGAACCTTTTTTGCCATTGACCGTTCCAATGTGGTATCCTTTTGCCACTGTCCGTTCCAAGGTGGTACCATTTTGGCAATTGACCGTTCCAATGTGGTACTTTTTTTGCCATTGACCGTTCCAAGGTGTTACCTTTTTGTCAACCATTTTATGTCTGTGGTGTTGCATGCTTTGTTCCTGTTTATCCTTGTAACGTTATTTGTAATCATTGTAACGTTATTTGTAATCATTGTATTTTATTTTGTAATTTGGATATCATTGTAATGTCATTTGTAATCATTGTAATGTCATTTGTAATCAAATCATTGTAATGTCATTTGTAATCATTGTAATGTCATTTGTAACCATTGTAATGTCATTTGTAATTTGTTATCATTGTAATGTCATTTGTTATCATTGTAATGTCATTTGTAATTTGTTATCATTGTAATGTCATTTGTTATCATTGTAATGATATTTGTTATCATTGTAATGATATTTGTTATCATTGTAATATTATTTGTTATTATTGTAATGTTATTTGTAATTTGCAATCCTTGTAATGTTGTTTGTTATCATTGTAATGATATTTGTTATCATTGTAATATTATTTGTTATCATTGTAATGTTATTTGTAATTTGTAATCCTTGTAATGTTGTTTGTTATCATTGTAATGATATTTGTTATCATTGTAATATTATTTGTTATCATTGTAATGTTATTTGTAATTTGTAATCCTTGTAATGTTGTTTGTTATCATTGTAATGATATTTGTTATCATTGTAATGATATTTGTTATCATTGTAATATTATTTGTTATCATTGTAATGTTATTTGTAATTTGTAATCCTTGTAATGTTGTTTGTTATCATTGTAATGATATTTGTTATCATTGTAATATTATTTGTTATCATTGTAATATTATTTGTTATCATTGTAATGTTATTTGTAATTTGTAATCCTTGTAATGTTGTTTGTTATCATTGTAATGATATTTGTTATCATTGTAATGGTATTTGTTATCATTGTAATGATATTTGTTATCATTGTAATGATATTTGTTATCATTGTAATATTATTTGTTATCATTGTAATGGTATTTGTAATTTGTAATCCTTGTAATGTTGTTTGTTATCATTGTAATGATATTTGTTATCATTGTAATGTCATTATGTAATCCTTGTAATGTCATTTGTAATCATTGTAATGTCATTTGTAATTTGTTATCATTGTAATGTCATTTGTTATCATTGTAATGTCATTTGTAATTTGTTATCATTGTAATGTGTAATGTCATTTGTTATCATTGTAATGTCATTTGTAATTTGTTATCATTGTAATGTCATTTGTTATCATTGTAATGATATTTGTTATCATTGTAATGATATTTGTTATCATTGTAATGATATTTGTTATCATTGTAATGATATTTGTTATCATTGTAATGTTATTTGTAATTTGTAATCCTTGTAATGTTGTTTATTATCATTGTAATGATATTTGTTATCATTGTAATACTATTTGTTATCATTGTAATGTTATTTGTAATTTGTAATCCTTGTAATGTTGTTTGTTATCATTGTAATGATATTTGTTATCATTGTAATATTATTTGTTATCATTGTAATGTTATTTGTTATTTGTAATCCTTGTAATTTTGTTTGTTATCATTGTAATGATATTTGTTATCATTGTAATGATTTTTTTTATTATTGTAATGATATTTGTTATCATTGTAATATTATTTGTTATCATTGTAATGTTATTTGTAATTTGTAATCCTTGTAATGTTGTTTGTTATCATTGTAATGATATTTGTTATCATTGTAATATTATTTGTTATCATTGTAATGTTATTTGTAATTTGTAATCCTTGTAATGTTGATTGTTATCATTGTAATGATATTTGTTATCATTGTAATATTATTTGTTATCATTGTAATGTTATTTGTAATTTGTAATCCTTGTAATGTTGTTTGTTATCATTGTAATGATATTTGTTATCATTGTAATGATATTTGTTATCATTGTAATGATATTTGTTATCATTGTAATGATATTTGTTATCATTGTAATGATATTTGTTATCATTGTAATATTATTTGTTATCATTGTAATGTTATTTGTAATTTGTAATCCTTGTAATGTTGTTTGTTATCATTGTAATGATATTTGTTATCATTGTAATAATATTTGTTATCATTTATAACCGGGTCTCGGGTGCAAGATTTAACACACAAAACTTCCCATGTTTAAACTATTTATTCATTCGTCCAGGTTCGCAATATACGAATCAAACCATATTTTGAGCCTGAAACATATAAGAACAACAACGGTAAAAATAAGTGAAAATCTATCAGATAAGCTAAACGGCTCAATTCAGCAAATGCAACATTTCACATACATGTATACTATAAAAACACTTAAAACAGTCTTACCACAATCGCTTCCATAATATGCGTTTCTCAATAAATACGCTCAAAGATAAGAGCTTATGTAATATGGCAAAGCCTATCTAGAAACTATCAATCTATAGCTAAGTTTGGTCTCGCGACCTTACCCTAAGAAAGCTAGATGTAGAATGCCCTGTAGGTAGAGATAGGAAGGCGGGAGTTAGTAATTTTAGCGCCAATAAGGGGTTATCGGGTGTCAACCCCGTGCATGCAGTGAGAACTTCTCATCCCTCGATAAACACTCTAAACCATTCACTCACACCATATCGACACAATAAACACAGAGACAACACAGTACGCAACATAGTACACCACGAAACAGCTAGTACGAGCGCTTGCCAGCTTAGCATATAAATATAGTTAAAACAATTGATCTTATCATCAAAACACTTTATAAACACTCGGTTACACATTCCCCCACTGTCTTGAAATACCTCCTGGTATTTCCAGTGTATTCCATGGTAATTCCTATGGACTGATACAAAGAATATAATGATATTGTTGCTTCTCCAAGGGAGACAACTCGTAAAACCTTGTCTCATCGATCCTTGTTAAGGGGAGCAACTCATATTGCCTTATGACCTATTAACACAGAGCAGTTAATGCCCTGAAAGTATTAAGAAAATTAAAACATAGTTGGTTGCCTGGACAGAATATAATCATATTCCGGACAGTCATGATCTAAAATATTAAAATACATCTATATACAAATGACAATAAAGATATTAAGAACACCTACAAAATAAATGTAAATTTATTCTGCTTTGCTCTGAAAAACTACAAGGTTTTGTATTAACGAGCAAAATAAACAACTTTCTTCATTTCTGATGAATTATTAAATCCATTCGGTTACCTGAAAGGAAAATATGTATTTCATTAATCGGTATCTTTATCGCTTCTACAATTAACAATGAGTAAAGCTAACCGATAAGAAATAACAAAACATATTATATTCTGTCTACACGTAACAAATAATTGTTTTAATGGAACGGGCCACCCTGGAGGGAAATGAAATCTGAAAAATAATAGAAATTCTTAGATTCACTACATAGCCCACTCTCCAAATCGGTCGGGTGGTCGTCTCTGCCTAACTGGTCTCCTTGGGCTGATTCTTGGTATGGGAACTTGGTCGATAGGTGACCGCCTGCTATCCGCGACTGTGGTTGCCCGCGGCTGATCACTCTGATTTCGGAAATTGTCATTCCGATGATGACCCTGGTGCTCCCATAAGAACTGTTTCACTGCAGTCTCTGTAACGCCAGTGGTTGGAGTACCAACATCTAGGGTTCGGTCAGCAACTGAAGAAATCCTGCTAGCCGTGGAATCCACAGTTCTGTCGCCGGAAGTGTTTCGACTTGCGTCTAACGGCTCCCTATTGCTGGTTACCTCTGACCTAATGGTACCACCTCCATTTAACGGGTTTGTAGTCCGGTTTCTATCGGGAGGGGTTCTGACCACAGGTTGTCGACGTGCCATCCTCCAAGAATGTCTTCTTTGGGGCACGATATACTGTTGGCTGTCACTACTGTCTTCTGACGTGCTCGATTCCGATCCCGAAACAGTCTCAACCCTAGGGCGTGCAGCTGGATTTGTCTCCTTCTTGCGATGAAGAGTAGCTGTCGTTTCTATGGGTTCTGTTGGTGGAATCGACACGAAGGGCAGAAGAAGGTTCCTGTGCAGAGTTCTGACAGGACCTTTGCCAGTCTCTAACTGAACTCTGAAGACAGGCACATCTATATCTGGAATGTCCAGAATTACATATGGGTCTCTCTCCCATTTATCTGCAAGCTTCTGTCTGCCTTGGAGATGTACTTTCCTTACTAGCACTATATCCCCAATCTCAAGCTTGTTCTCTGTAATCCGTTTGTCGTAGTTTCGCTTGTTTATGTCGGCTCTCTTCTTTGCTACATCTCCTGCGACTTTGTATGCATATTTCATCTTGTTCCTAAGTTTGGAGATGTAGGTTGCCGGGGACTTGGCTTCTTCACTTCCTGGTCCTGTTCCAAGATAGGTGTCTATGGACAGGCGCGGGTGCCACCCAAACATCAGGAAGTGTGGTGAGTAACCCGTAGCCTCATTCCTAGTGGAATTGTATGCTTGAACCAGAGAAGGGATATATGTCTTCCAGTCACTCTTCTGGTCCTCTCGTAGTGTTCCCAGCAATTTAAGAAGAGTCCGGTTTAACCTTTCGGCACTTCCATTACCCATCGGATGGTATGGCGTAGTTCGACTTTTCCTTACATCCGCTAACTTGCATAGCTCTTTAATGACCTTTGACTCAAAGTTTCGGCCTTGGTCGCTATGCAGTTGCTCTGGGAAGGAATAATGAACTATGAAATTCTCGTACAACGCCTTGGCTGTTGTGTTTGCCGTCTGGTTTCTGCAAGGGATTGCCTTGGCATATCTGGTGAAATGGTCAGTGATGACCAGCACGTCCTCGTAACCCCCCTTGGACGTCCCCAAGGATAGAAAGTCCATGCAGACCAGCTGCATAGGCCTCGAAGTTAAAATGGGTACCAGCTCCGTGACCGGTTTCACTGGTTTCTTCCTACAGATGCACCTCTTGCAGTTTTCAATCCTTCTGGTGATGTCGTTTTCTAATCCAGGCCAATAAAACCTTTGCCGAGCCAGCCACAAAGTCTTGTCTTTTCCAGGGTGCCCCATATCGTCATGAATCCCTTTGAAAGCTATTGTCCTGTAGGCTTCTGGAATGACGACTTGTTCTACATCCTGACCATCCTGAGATGCAGTTCTATACAGAACTCCGTCCTCTATGTAGAGCCTCTTCCATTCTCTAAGGAGCTTCTGTACTGGTAAACTCTCCTTCTCCTCCCCTCGAGAATTGCATCTCAGGAGTTCCATCACCCTGGCTATAGTTGTGTCCTTGGCTTGTTCTTGTCTCAGATCCACCTGGCGAAAGTTGTCGGTTAGCGCTATGTCCTCAGTGGCCAACTGAGAACCGGCCCCACCCGCCAAGCTCTCCACCAATGGAACTTTGACGGTTACTGATAAGCAGATGGCCTTGACCATGTCTGTGAAGAGCTGTGGTCGACGACAGAACCCATCTACATCAGTATTCTTTTTGCCTGGTTTATAACTAATGGAAAAGTTATATGCTGACAAGGCTGCAATCCAGCGATGACCTGTGGCGTCCAGCTTCGCTGTCGACATGACATAGGTCAGCGGATTGTTATCGGTTAACACCTCGAATTCGGCACATCCAAAGAGGTAGTCGTTCAATTTATCTGTCACTGCCCACTTCAGCGCGAGAAACTCCAACTTGTGCGCTGGGTAATTGCGCTCGCTGGCACGAAGTCCTCGGCTAGCATAGGCAATGACCCGTTCAGCTCCACCTTGATTCTGCAGCAAAATGGCTCCGAGTCCAACACCGCTAGCATCAGTGTGGACAATAAAGGGCTGCGAGAAATCGGCATATGCCAAAACTGGTGGTTTTGTCAACTGCTGCTTCAAAGTGTCGAAGGCTGTCTGTTGGGCTTCACCCCATGTCCATTCGACAGGTTTCTTCGCCTTCTTTTTTCCTTTCTTGGCCTTTTTGTTGGTTGCTTGACCCTCCAACAGCTTGTTTAACGGCTGGGCTATTCTGGCGTAGTCCTTTATGAAACGACGATAATACCCCGAAGTTCCTAGGAAAGTTCTAAGTTCGGTGATATTCATCGGGACAAGCCAATCTGAAATAGCAGAAGTCTTCGCAGGATCAGTCCCAATCCCTTCTTCAGAAATTATGTGTCCAAGGTATGAAACTGATGTTTTAAAGAGTTCACATTTTGACGGTTTCAATTTTAATCCATAATAATGCAAACGTTGAAATACAGACTCTAACCGTTAAAGATGTTCTTCGAAGGTCTTGGAAAAGATTAAAATATCGTCAATAAATACAAGACATTCACGAAGATGTAGCTCGCCCATGCACTTTTCCATTAGACGCTGAAAAGTAGCGCCACTGTTACATAGTCCGAATGGCATACGGTTGCATTCGTAAAATCCAAAGTTGCCGACTGAAAATGCAGTTTTGGCCTTGTCCTCCTCTTCGAGTTCAACCTGCCAATATGATGACCTAAGGTCCAATTTCGAAAAGTAACGAGATCCGATCAGTACATCCACAGTATCGTCGAAACGTGGTAACATGTAGCTATCTTTCCTAGTTCTGGCGTTCAGCATCCTAAAGTCTAGGCAAAAGCGTAAAGAGCCATCTTTCTTACGGACAAGAACCACGTTAGAAGAATAGGGACTGTCGGAATCTCGTATAGCACCACATTCAAGCATCTCCTTCAAATGTTGCCGCACCTCTTCATACATTGCAGGCGGTATTTTCCTGTAAGGTTGCTTGAATGGTGTGTTATCAGTTAGTACAATCTTATGTTTTATAAGATTAGTATGACCAATATCGGTAACTCCCGTAGAAAATATACTCTTCCAGTTGCCTAATACTTGGCGTAATCGAAGTAGCTGATCTGGAGTAAGATTGGCTGCGTCAATCTTAAGTCCGTAATTGTCATCTGATGGTTGTTTGTCCACCGTCACTGCCGGTAGTTCAGAAGCTAAGTTGTCCAAAATCTTAACTTCATTGATCTGGCACAACTTAGATCTTGGTTTTATGAATATTGACTTTGCAGTCATGTTACATAAATGAACTGGCACCTTCGCACAATTTCCAGTTTGTGGCAACTTCACAACATGTGGTCTTATTAGATAGCCACTATTGGAGTCTATATTCTTCGTCACAACACTGCCTATTTCGTGACTCACACCCCTTGCTATGCCATAAAGTGTCATGGACTCGTACGGTCCAATCTCGACTACTTGCTTGTTGGTTGCCCGTACCATACAAGGCTGGCATGCAATAGAGTCAAATTCTATCTGCCATGATGCAGGTGTCCCGGTTGCAGGTGCTTCTCTTTCAGCAGCTGACTTACACCGTCCTATAACATTTGTGCCAATAATGACAGGACAAACTAAATTAGATGCGGTATCTGGAACAACTAACACTGGTACATTGAGTTCAAAATTAGATAAAAACGGGATTAAAATACAAGTCTCAATGTATCCAAGTATATTCCAAGAAGATCCATCTGCAAGTAAAACATCAATTCCTAGATTATCTAGGCTGAGAAGAGGCGGCCTATTTGGTAAAGAAAGATAAAATGTATTAGATACAGTGGTAATCATGCTGCCACTATCTAAAAGACAAATAGTACTAATACCATGAAATAAAATATCTGCCTTGTTCTCTGGGCCTACTATCCTCTCTAACAAATCTGGGTTGGGTTGGTCTTTGATATCACCCACATCCGGCTGACCAGCTACAGAAGCGGAGTTCAGTTTGGGCGATTCTGTTGACCTTGGCCTCGACCAAATGATCCTCTACCACGCCTCTGGGACTTGTCATCATAACCTCCCTGGCCAGGCGGGTAAGTCTGGTTACCGGGACCTTGTCCTTGATTGTTCCTATTATCGCCTCTACCTGGGCCTCCTCTAAAGCCTCTACCATACCCTCTGGGTGCACCTCGGGGTTGAAAATGTTGCTGTGGTTGAATGGTAACCACATCTAACTTCTGGAGCAACATGTCAAACTTTGAATTCAACTCGCACCGAAGGTCCGCTAACTTGGTGTCCATCTTGGATTCCATCTTGGACTCTATGTTGTTCAGTTGTTGCTGCCAGTTCTGTTGATCAGCAAACACTGGGTTGTGTTGCGGCTTCTTGGAAGGCAGGGCTGGATCTGGCTCTTCTAGCTTCAGCTCCTTGTCAACCTCTCGGATTATCTTCTGCAGTGAGTTGTAATCCTGGATAGTGTCGACCTTGTGTCTAGTCTGCGTCTTCAAGGTGGCTGAGTGTAGTCCGGACCATAGCCGCTCACACATCAACTCATTTTTGGAGTTCCTGGGTAGGTATCCTCCTTCGAAGGCAGTTTCTAGCACAGATTCCAGCCGACATCCAAAAGCTGTAATGCTTTCACCAGGGCGCTGCTTTGAGTTAAAGAACTCTTGCATGGTGGTGCCCTTCTTGCCAACCTCGCTGAAGCTCGCATTCAATTTCTCAACATAGGTGTCCACCTGAACTTCCTCTCCAAGTTGAGAAATGATCTTACGGGCTGTACCACGTAAAGATCTTCTTATCGCATGTAAAACTTGGCTTTCCCCTATCTCTGGGTCCTTGATCAAACATCTGATCTCATACAACCACTCTGGATAGCTGACCTCATTCTTTGGTTGCGGCTCGTCACCTGAAAACAATGGTATCTTGGGCACAGGGACTGGGTACAACGGCGCTGCATGAGTGCTAGCTGTTTGTAGGCTGGAAGAGATAGATGCCTCTCTCATTAGAGATCTGACTGGGGGTATTGGAGGATTCCTGGGTGTCTTAGGTGTCGCACCCATCATCTCCGCCACGCTCTTCCTAGTTGACGTTCTCTGCAGTGGCTTAGGCGTAAAACTATACTTCGCCGCTAAACACTTGAGCATCTCTTCCTCAGATGGCATCTTAATGTCTCCACCCTTAACCGGTGTAATTGGATCACCCTCTGTTCCCGATGAGATAGCCATGATCAACAATTCACTATATCTATAACACTATATAGTGTACAAAATACAATACAAAAATGTCCCACTATACCAAGTCAATAGGATCTCTATGCCAAAAGATCACAGTGAACAATATCACCGTAATAACTAAATCACTATAATAATATAAAAATCATATTCACAAATCACAAGTTTAATATGTATAAGTGACCACTTCACTTTATCACTAATCACTATAAACTCTGAAGTGAATTTCCAACCTGTAACAAAAAAATAAATCCAACTGCACAGCAACCTGAAATAAATCTACAAACTAATTAAATTCAAATTAAATTAATTAATTCTAAGTAATCGCTGCTGAAATCAAAAATGCTTAAATGCAAATTAGTTAAATTAACTACTGCTGAAACCAAGATGCCTAAAGCAAATTAAGTAACTTTAACTAAGTCCGTTTTCAACAATTTCTAAAATGTTGAATTTCTAAGACTATATCCTGAAATGTAAACAATATTACACACTGTCAAAGGGATGCAACTCTGATAGCTACAGTAGGAAAAACCAATTCTATTTATAGCTCACTTCAAGTGCAGATCTACTGGGCCATACCTGTAAACACTCCCAGTATAATCAATAAACCCTGAAAATCAATCAATAAATGCCTTAAATCACTAGCCAATCCTGTAATATCAAGAATATGAACTCTGAAATGAGACCTATCCAAACAAATTATGTTTGTCTGTCCAAAAACTCTCATCAGATCTAGACAAATATAAATCACAATGTTTATCTGTCAATCCTGTAAATATTCAAATGCTATGCAAATAGATACACATATATCGCACTCTCAAATGTCAACTTCAAGCACAAACTAAACTATATAGTACGTAAAACTAATCTAAGCGCTGGCAAGCAGTTAGTAACACATATAAAGCAACACACAATATCTGCAATACACAAAATACAACACACAATACAACATATAAGCTCGATACAAGATTCAAATACCTTTTTCGGAACCCAATCTCTCTGTGATGATGCTAAAGTGCTTGTGATAGGTTGTGAAAGGTACTTATAATCTAGAAGGGTGCAAAGGTGACGGGGTTTATTAAACAGGCCTAGATATAAGACAGAAGAAGTAAACACCCTAAATTCCACTATGAACAATTTTTATATGTTCAAGCGGAATACCTCTAATTGTATCTAACAATATATGTATGATATCGACTATACACATTTTACATGGTTTATCACCAATTTAACTAAATAACACCCATTTCTTATGACTAAATGTTATCACAGTACTGTGTAATCACTCACTGACTTAGTGTCAACACCTTACTTTCACTTTACTAGTCTTTGCTTAAGTCACACAACACACAACTAACACCTTCATATTTATCCCTTGAATTTACCTTTGAGGACTTAAATTGTTTTAGTCTAATCGTACCAAAAACACTAAATATACATATTCACTCCATTTCTGGACTAACACAAAAAATCACGTGTGTAAACAAACCATCACATTCGCGAAAATATGTGAAAAATTTATGTCAACAGGAAAATGTTACGCCTCTAACACAAATTTTCACTAGTAATATACTAGATTGCCTACACGATAGTATTACGATCGTACGCCATCAAAATGTTTACTTACATCTATGAATTTTGAACAGAAAATGGTCAAAATATCTAAAACGTGTAATCGTCGCAGACGCAGTGGCGAACGTAAACAACAGCACTCTGGTGGACACTGTACGACGCAAAACCTGTGTCACACGCCTATAAATTAGATCGCCTGTTAATTCTAATAATTGTACGAACACATGCGAATCTATACAACTTGCTTTTACTAGCCAAAAATAAATTTAATTCTATCAATTGTCTCTGAAAATATCTGTCCGTGTGTCTAAGACATAATTTTACAGTACACGCGATTATGATATAAACAAAAATTTACGTCTGACAGTACTAATACATATACAAATATACACAATAAATAACTTACGATTTTCGTCCTCCAAAATTATCCAATATTATAATAAAATATCTAAACTAACACTAATCGTATCACGCTACACTTTGTTCACAATCCAAAACACATGTCTCACTTTGTCAACACACAAGTAGTTCGTATCTGGGTTGATTCCTCCGCGCGCGTAAATACTCCCGCGAAAATGTCAAATATTCTCCCTTTGGTGCCTTCACGCGAGTGCGCACAAAAAAATAACACTGTATACGTATGCGTATGGTATGGTACCATACTGGTTGGTGGGCCCTACGTTGAAGTTGCCTGACGTCTCGGCATCGCAGAACGATGTCTCCCGGGTTCCTCTCTGTTATATGGATCCGGAAATGAAAACGATCGTATCCACTACTTCCACGGCCTCACGTTTGGTAACGCTGGAGCGGATCCTGGCTCATGATTTCCTGGTCTCGTCGTGGTCGCCATTTATAACCGGGTCTCGGGTGCAAGATTTAACACACAAAACTTCCCATGTTTAAACTATTTATTCATTCGTCCAGGTTCGCAATAAACGAATCAAACCATATTTTGAGCCTGAAACATATAAGAACAACAACGGTAAAAATAAGTGAAAATCTATCAGATAAGCTAAACGGCTCAATTCAGCAAATGCAACATTTCACATACATGTATACTATAAAAACACTTAAAACAGTCTTACCAGAATCGCTTCCATAATATGCGTTTCTCCATAAATACGCTCAAAGATAAGAGCTTATGTAATATGGCAAAGCCTATCTAGAAACTATCAATCTATAGCTAAGTTTGGTCTCGCGACCTTACCCTAAGAAAGCTAGATGTAGAATGCCCTGTAGGTAGAGATAGGAAGGCGGGAGTTAGTAACTTTAGCGCCAATAAGGGGTTATCGGGTGTCAACCCCGTGCATGCAGTGAGAACTTCTCATCCCTCGATAAACACTCTAAACCATTCACTCACACCATATCGACACAATAAACACAGAGACAACACAGTACGCAACACAGTACACCACGAAACAGCTAGTACGAGCGCTTGCCAGCTTAGCATATAAATATAGTTAAAACAATTGATCTTATCATCAAAACACTTTATAAACACTCGATTACATTATCATTGTAATGTTATTTGTAATTTGTAATCCTTGTAATGTTGTTTGTTATCATTGTAATGATATTTGTTATCATTGTAATATTATTTGTTATCATTGTAATGTTATTTGTAATTTGTAATCCTTGTAATGTTGTTTGTTATCATTGTAATGATATTTGTTATCATTGTAATATTATTTGTTATCATTGTAATGTTGTTTGTAATTTGTAATCCTTGTAATGTTGTTTGTTATCATTGTAATATTATTTTTTATCCTTGTAATGTTATTTGTTATCATTGTAATGTTATTTGTAATTTGTAATCATTGTAATGTTATTTTTATCATTGTATGTTATTTGTTATCATTGTAATATCATTGTAATGTTATTTGTGATCATTGTATGTTATTTGTTATCATTGTATGTTATGTGTTATCATTATAATGTTATTTGTCATCATTGTAATGTTATTTGTAATTTTAATCATTGTAATATTATTTGTTATCATTGTAATGTTATTTGTAATTTGTAATCCTTGTAATATTATTTGTTATCATTGTAATATTATTTTTTATCCTTGTAATGTTATTTGTAATTTGTAATCATTATAATGTTATTTGTGATCATTGTATGTTATGTGTTATCATTATAATGTTATTTGTTATCATTGTTATGTTATTTGTAATTTTAATCATTGTAATGTTATTTGTTATCATTGTAATGTTATTTGTAATTTGTAATCATTGTACATCAGGTAATTTCTGTATTATATCTTATAATTCGTACCAGAATTTAGAGAAAATTAAACATGAAATTGAGAATTACTCACCGTCACAAGCATTGAAGGTTAATCAATCAAGAATCCTTATACTGGGGCCTGTTGGTGCCGACAAATCCAGCTTTTTCAACACCATATCGTCCGTTTTCCGTGGCTACGTCACTCACCAAGCATGTAGTGGAAACGCTGAACAGAGCATAACATCCAAGGTACATTAACTGTTTGTGTTTGCATTCCTTTTGTATAAGCTTGTTGCTACATGTTAGATGATACAGAGGGCGCTATGACAATCCAGGGAACGCCGTATTCATGTTTTAATTTTTCAATTCTGAAATTATTGTCATATATTTTACCACAACGACGTACGGCCAGATAATAGTATCACAGTTTAGTAAATGATGGAAGCAGTTTGCTGCATTTATTTTTAGTCAGACTCCAAAGCAAGGTCATACAAGTCAAAATTATACTAAAAGTATTAGCTAGTGTAATCACCCATTTATGTGATATTGAACGTATGTAATATATAGTCTATAGCGGCCTCGCCATTTTAGTGGAAAATATATTTTGTCTTAGAGCTACAGAGGTTTGCACCGCATGGGTTCGCTACCTGCCGGAATCATGTCTGATAAGAAACATCATTGATTGCCCACCATAACCTTATATGATGTGTTAACGGGACCTACAACCTATTAACTTTCATTCATACTTTTCCATGTATGCCATTGCATTATTTGTAAATATGTAAGGAGCAATATTCAAAGTCATTTTACTATAATGGTATATTCATTAATTCATGGGCTCATGATTTATAAAAGAAGGGTTTTTCTTCATTATAAATGATACAAACTTAAAGGTATAGACAGGTTAACATTTCTCAGAGAGACTTTATAAAATGTTTGCAAGTTGCCTAATGTTCCTTCAAATAGCTATGTGTTACATTTAGCTAAAAGAAAACCCAATCTAAAGTGTGTAGTATGCATTACAAATTGTTAAAGGCACTAAATGAAAAGTAAAACAAACAGCAATCTAATATGTGTAATATGTGTTACAGTTTAGTAAAGGCACTATATGAAAAGTAAAATAAACACCAATCTAATATGTGTAAATACTACATAATTACATCATAATGTTATATTTATTTAGTATCATATGTACGAAGTCAGAAGCAAATCAAACGGAAAACCTCTGAATTTCCGCCTTTGCGATACACGTGGTCTGGAAGAAAACCAAGGCATAGACGCACTGGAAATCGGCTAAATACTTGATGGAAATGTGCCGGATGGATATCGGGTATACGTTCTCAATAATTCTACACCGATGTTATGTGTCCCTATATTGTGGGGATATTTAACAAAAGTACTATCGCAACCTGACTCTATGGGGATGTAATTTTAAAGCACCTTTGATCACCTTTATCAGTATTTATTCGTAAGATCCTTGGTCATAACCACTCATACAATCTTTATTAAACTTGTTTAAATGTTTATCAAAAAAGGTTATGACCCTATGATTTTGTAACGCACTGCATGGTTAGCGGTGGACCCATTTACAGTTCGCCATTATGCTTTCCTCTTTGATTGTGCGATGACCGGACAGATTGTGGACACTATGATGACGTCTACCTAAATCCTTATAGAACGGTAGCTTTTGATGTTTTTCTTTAATCTTGTTTTGTCGTAACCTTAACGGTCTATTCTCTTGTTGCTCTGGTGTACCTTCGAACTTGGTTTAAATCCCCAGCGACCTTTTTCTTGCCATTGACCGTTCTAAGGTGGTAGCCCTATTGTCAACCCTTTTGTGTTTGCGATGTCTTATTTTTCATTGTATTCATCTTTTTAGTTGTTCTAAAATTGTTTGTATATCTACTTTTAATGTTTAGCATTTACTATATGCTTATGGTCCTCTACCAAGCTTGTTCAAATGGTGACATTGGGGTAACATTTGGCCCTGACCCAGTGGTCACATGTTATACATAGACTATATAGGGAACAACTTAAACAATCTTCTTCTCTGGTACTCCAAGAGCCAGAGGTTTAATAGTTTGCATTTGCTATAAGCTTATGGTGCTGTACCAAGTTTTTTCAAATGGTGACCATGGCGTCACATGTTTTGCATAGACTTGTATAAGGCGATACGTAAAAATCTTCCTCTCTGAAACTACCAGAGCAAGAGTTTTAATATTTTGTGTTTACTATAAGCCTATATTCCTCTACCAAGCTGGTTCAAATGGTGACACTTGGGTCACATTTGGCCCTGCCCTAAGGGGTCACATGCTTTACATAGATTTGTATATAGAAATACTTAAAAAATCTACTATTCTGAAACTACAATAGACACAGGTTTAATATTTTGCACTTAATATAAACGTACAGTCCTCTGCAAAGCTTGTTCAAATGGTGATCCTGGGTCACATTTGGCTCCGCCCCGGGGTCACATATTTTACATAGACTTTTATAGGCTCTCAGAAACCGCTTTGTCAATTTCCTCCAAACTTCACATGTATGATCCTTAGGTGAATTGGTTTTCAAATTTGTTTACATTAGGTCAATGCGACATCCAGGAATAGAATCTATGCCGCAATAGAAAAAGAAGTTAAGAACTTCTTGTACACAGGGAACCTAGGGCCGTAGGTTCACATCCTACTGGAAGTGTTTTCTTTCCTTCAGTTTATCTTTGTTCAATGAAAACTGTTTCATTAGGTTTTACTCTTTTTGTGGTTTTGCACTTGTGCAACAAGTACTGAAGGGAATCTAATGATGAAACCCCTTGAAGTCTCTTGGGTCAAAGATGGTGGTGCCCCCGGGGTCCAAACATTGTGTACAGAGATGTTTGCATGTTTTTCATAGACATATATATGGATAAACTTAACACATCTTCAATCAGCATAAATTTGCGAGTGGACACTTTTTCATCATTGCGAAGATCCTCAGGTGATCTATTCAGTGCCATTTTGACCCTCTTATTTGTGTTGTTAGTGGTTGTTTATTCTTCCACAATTATTATGGTGCACTCAGCCCACCTCAACCCTCCCTCCAGTCCCATTTACCTACCTACTCACCATAAACCCAATTGTTAAAATTTTGCTTTTTTACTTCAAAATTATTTCCCCGTCCCCCTCCCCCCACCCCGCACACACACACCTTACGTGCTTCAGTTTCATATAAAATGTACAAATGTATTAAGTTCGCAAAACAAGAATGTATTAGTTGCGTGAAGTTGGCTCAACTTATGACATACGACATTCAGTTCTTTAAATGTCGTTCAGTAATACATATAACATTCGACATACAACATTCGACAACATTCGACATACGACATTCAAAAACACCTTTCAAAGTAAATGTCGTTTCACGTGACATACAACATTCGACTTACAACATTCGACATACGACAACATTCAATGTGTCATTTCACGCTACATACAACATTCGACATACAACATTCGACAAACATCAGTTGTCAAGTGAATGTCTGTCACGCGACAAACAACATTCGACATTCGACAAACATCAGTTTTGAACGTTGTTCACGCGACATACACGTTCGACATGCGACATTCAATAGCAACCTTTAAGGCGAATGGTGTATGATAGTTCTTGACTACATGCCACACATTTTTCTAAGTGAAATCACATTCCGATTGTATTTGAACAACTTTCTTTGGGCTGACGTTAAAATATGCACCTGATCCGCAGTTTCGTCAATGTCGTCTGGTTCACAAATAAAGAGTCTGCGGTTTCCCGCCATTGAATAAACTCACGTTTTCTTGTGCAGTTTAAGTCCTTTTGTTACGTTGGGACATGAAAAATTAACGCTGTGTTCTCTAGCAGAATTAGTATTACTTTTAAAACATTTATTGGTGTTTACGTATTTGACACCAGTAAAATTGTCGTTCCCTCCTCTTTCCAGTGATATATAATTATCAAACCTTTCTAAATGAAGCAGCGTCACGACAACCATCAAAACACCGCTAGAACGCATTTTTACAGTAGTACCAGTAGCTGAAGTTACGTCAGTGTTTCGCCTTAAACGACATGTCAAACGTTGTATGTTGTATATCGAATCCTAAACGTTGTATATTGAATGTTGTATGTAAAATGTTGAATCTTGAATGTTGTGTGTCGAAAGTTGTAAGTCGAATGATGTATTTCGAACGTTGTATGTCGCATGAAGCGACATTCACTTTAAAACTGATGTTTGTCGAAGTTGAATGTTGTATATCGCGTAAAACGACATTCACTTTAAAAACTGATGTTTGTAAAGTGTTGGATGTTGGATGTTGTATGTCGATTGTTGTATGTCTCATGAACGACATTCACTTTAAAACTGATATTTGTCGAATGTCCAATGTTGTATGTTAAATGTTGTATGTCTCGTGAAAGACATTTACTTTAAAACTGATGTTTGTCGAATATTGTATGTCGAAGTTGTTTGTAGAATGTTGTATGTCGAATGTTATATGTCGCGTGAACGACATTTACCTTGAATGTTGTTTTTTGAATTTGTATGTCGCGTGAAACGACATTCACTTTGATGGTTGTTTTTGAATGTCGTATATCGAATGTTGTATGTCGAATGTTGTATGTCGCGGGAACGACATTCACTTGAAAACTGATGTTTGGCGAATGTCTAATGCTGTATGTCAAATGTTGTTTATCGAATGTTGTATGTCGCGTGAACGACACTCACTTAAAAACTGATGTTTGTCTAATGTCGAATGTTGTATGTCGAATGTTGTATGTCGCATGACACGACATTCACTTTGAAAAAAAAATGGTTTTGAATGTCGAATGTTGTATGTCGAATGTTGTATGTAGCGTGAAATGACACATTGAATGTTGTCGTATGTCGAATGCTGTTTGTCGAATGTTGTATGTCGTGATGAACGACATTCACTTGAAAACTGATGTTTATCGAATGTCTAATATTGTATGTCGAATGTTGTATTTCGAATGTTGTTTGTCGCGTGAACGACATTCACTTGAAAACTGATTTTTATCTAATGTCGAATGTTGTATGTCGAATGTTGTATGTCTCGTGAACGACATTCACTTGAAAACTGATGTTTGTCGACTGTTGAATGTTGTATGTCAAATGTCGTATGTCGAATGTTATATGCCGAATGTTGTATGTCGCATGAAACTACTTTCACCTTGAACGTTGTCTTTTGAATGTCGTATGTCGAATGTCTTGGTCGAATGTTGTATATCGAGTAAAACGACATTCACTTTAAAGGATGTTTTTGAATGTCGTATGTCGACTGTTGTATCTCGACTTTTTTATGCCGCGTGAACGAAATTTACCTGAAAAATGATGATTGTCGAATGTCAAATGTTTTATGTAGAATGTTGGATGTCTCATGAACGACATTCACTTTAAAACTGATGTTTGTCGAATGTTGAATGCTGTATGTCAAATTTCGTTGTATGTCGAATGTTGTAAGTCGCGTGAAACGACATTCAACTTGAATGTTGTTTTTTGAATGTCGTATGTCGAATGTTGTATGTCGCGTGAAACGACATTCACTTTGAAGGATATTTTTGAATGTTGTATGTCGAATGTTGTATGTCGTATGTCGAATGTTGTATGTCGAATGTTGTATATCGAATGTTGCATGTCTTACCGAACTACATTTTAAAAAAAATGAGTATCGTTTGTTGTGTATCGTATGTTGAGCCAGCTTCACGCAGCTGAATGTATTTTAGTCTTAAAGCATCATATGAATTAATAATAATAATGTATTCGCACAGCTATCCGAGTCGTCCAGTTTTCCTGTCCAAACTATTTAACAATCAGTTAAATCGAATATATGTTATGAGGCCACGTTTAGTGCAAAAGTATATTAAATATACGGATATGCAAACTTTTGTATCATCGTATTTGGATTTATATTCATTATTCGTACAGATCGCCTTCAATTCTTTTAACAACTCATTCATGCACATTGCAAGTGATACTAAAAATTGTTTTAAATTATCAGAATACATGCAATTTAAACAGAAAAATGCACGCTCACTGAAATTATAGACATATATTTGGTCTGAGTTTGAATGAGTGTACTTAACTGTGCGCCAGGGTACAAATAGCTTGATTACAACTCACAATGTCATGTATCTAAATTTAGATGTAGGATTATTACTATGTACAGCTTTAGGATTTTCAAAAAATGAACTAAGAATCTGTAGACTAAGTATTATTTGAAACTGGTTCTTTGGATTCATTGAGCCCAATATAGGAGACTTTGTAGTAAAATATCGCTTAAGCCGGTGCTAGGGTTTGTTTTTAAAATTACCCCCCATGAACAGTCTCGATAAAACAGAGTCAGCTACTTATTTTCTTATTTGGGCGTGTTACTTTCAAATGATCTGCCTTTTCAGTATTTATTCACATACCATTCGTTTAGTACAGTGAGGCGGCGTGACAGTAAAATGTCTGACCGTGTTACAAATCTGTAGCGCTCATTGTAGTTGGCTTTGAAGTAGAAGTACGTGAAGTCGGTGCTTGGGGGCATGAGAGGTGTTAAGTTTTAAATTTCCTATCATTAACAATTTCAACAAAACCGCGTTTGCTACTTAATTCTCTTGGCTGTGTTTTTTGCTTCCAAAGAATTCCCTTTCATGTATGTATTACCATTACATTGGCGTTCGATTAATGCAGTGGGGTCTGTTAGATTTTCTCCCGAGCAATAAATCGGTATTGTCATTGTTTACTGGTCCATTGGAATCATTGATCTCAATACAAGTGTCCCGGCGGGAATTTTTTTAATTACATTACCTCGTTTAATTGGTATGGAACTAGGGTATTATTTGTCAACACTTTTATGTTTTGAGTGTCGCATGCTTTTCTTCAATTTTGGCTCGTGATTGTTGTTTGTTTTGAATGCATGATTTTGTTTAACTGTTATCTGTGAATGCTATATTTCCTCTTCGAACATTAGGCCACATGATGTTTAAACTGGTTTTAGGGTGCACCAAACCTCACGCTTACCATAGTGTAATCCCAATTAACGGGACCGTGTAAAGAATGAAATGCCTGCTGATCTACATGTATATCCTTTAACAAACTATGCAGCATTATTAACATATTAGATTTCATGTTTATCATTTTACTTTCGTAAAACATGTAAGCATAATATGTTCTTCAGTGACACGTTGTCTTATTGCGATATGAGATTTTTGAGATTTGAAAGATAAAAATAATTTATACGGTCGCATGATACTTTTCATGGAATCACAAAAAAGGAGTATGAAAATGGAAATTTGGAAATCGCCGAACACGATAAATATAAAAAATATTGCAGTCTCGGTTTGATTCATGAACGGTATTAAAAAGTGCTTGCTACCGTTCACGTCCTCTAGCACCGGGCTGAGCATAACTCAATATTTAAAATGTCAATAATACAGAAAGTTAAGCCATCCCGAAGATGATGCATATGACGGTGAACATGGAACCCATTACGTGGTCCCGCCTTAATTCCATTAAGCGATGGGAAAGGTTATATTGACAGCATTTATAAGGGATATTTCGAAAATAAAACACGTTTAAAAACATTTCTTACTGAAAGAATGTTAAAAAATTACCAATTAAATGTTTTAATTGTACAATAGGCAAACTTTTTAAACCGATATTAAGGTTTAATTTCATATCCTCAGCCAACCCCGTTTTCGCTTCTTGGAGATGGTGTTGTATGTGATATGACAGTTAAAATTCGGACAACGTAATGTTCAATAAGGTATTTTCATACCATTCCATGGCCAGCGGTGTATGGTCCCTATTTCTAACAAAATTCTTTGACCTAAACGAGAATACAATGGGCGAAATAAGCAAAATGGAATTTAGAAGGGAGCAGAGGTTATGAAGCCTGCGTATCACAAGTAACTCTCAAACGACTACATTAAAAAGTCTTGCTTATGTTTATTATTTTCACGTTATCTTATTTGTATCATTCTATGTGATATGTTTGC
Organism: Cyrtodaria siliqua; assembly: GCA_037043455.1. NCBI lineage: Eukaryota > Metazoa > Mollusca > Bivalvia > Adapedonta > Hiatellidae > Cyrtodaria > Cyrtodaria siliqua. The sequence goes on along the minus strand of JAWPHD010008834.1, from coordinate 71,385 downwards.
ATATGTTTCTTTTCAGTTTAACCCATCTAGACCAATCAGCACGGATACTAATATTCCAGGTTTCAATTCAACCCCAACTTTAGGCGAAAAGATGCACTGTGTGTGCCTTGTTGTTGACGGAAGCACTATCAATGTTCTGCCTGCAAAACTGCTGGAAAGAATCAAGACTCTTCAAATGAAAATATATCAAAAAGGTAGCAAAGTTGTTTTCTTATCTTGTTAAACGTAATGTTAACTAATCGAATGTATGTCTCTATCGTACACAGTATTTTGTAATCATTTTACGTTGAAACTATAGTTCTAATGCGGTTAAATTACCCGTTGAAAATCAAATCATACATCATATAAATTGGCCATTTGATGATATTCTCATGGTGTGTTTTCTGTTGTAGGTGTACCTCTAGTCGTGCTTGTTACTAAGATCGACAGTGTCTGTCCGTCGGTCAAATCGGAATTGTCTACCGTTTTTCAGAGTTCTTCTGTCAGCGAACTTGTCGATAATGTGTCGCAAATTCTTGGCGTACCTCGTGGCACTGTATTGCCGATGAAAAACTACGAAAACGAAATTGATGTTTCGGATGACGTCAGTTTGCTTGCGCTGTTGTCACTAAGACAAATGCTGCGCTCAGCTGAAGATTTCATGTTCAACTACCTTGACCAGATTGATAAGAAATATCCTGTGTGGCTTTCTCGTCTACTTTTTCTTGTGTTTGTATTTGTTTTGTGTTGTGTTTCTATCTTGATATTACCGTCATTGCGTCAATACAACTATCTTTAGTGGACAATTTGACAAAGTTGTCATTTAATAGTAAAAGAAAGTGGCATCGCCTAACCGGCAAAAAGAGTACACAGTTCACATAGTTATATGCTGTATATTAAATGCAAATAATTGTTACAAACGTTAACTGAGCTTATGACCAAATGAATTGATGACGTTGTAAAAACTTGCTTGCGGAGAAGAAGTCACGTTAGAAGAAAGTCTGTGTTATTGTTTTGCTATGCGTGTGTGTCCGTGCGTGCGCGTGCGTGCGCGTGCGTGCGCTCCATTTGTGTGTATGTGAGAATGTGTGTCGCTTTAACTCCTTAAATCATATCAAAACAGTTTCTACCTGTATCAGTGAGCCTAATTATGGTTGCCACGTTGGAATACCATGCTGTAGACAGTTGCCATGACAACCCACACAATTACATTATACTGACACCGGGCCTACCATTCAAGCACTATATTTTATATTCTGAACGTCAGGTATAGCACTGTCTAGATGGCAGTGTAAATATATTAAACTGGAAGCTGTAATAAAACATAATCAGGATTAATTTAATTCTATTTTATATATTTTTTTTAAAATCCAAGTTCAATGAAGATTACATTTAACGGGACATAGTCCTTAAAAGGTATTCTTGGAAGACTCGATGACATCAAGTATGCCCCCACACCACGTTAAGGGCGTTACCCTTGTATTTGTCCATCCTTCACAACTTCTTTCAGTTTTGATTTTGCCCCAGCCCTAGACTCTACACAATTACTAAACAGGTACATCTAGATCGAAACTTACTTAATATGAATACTTCATCAATACCGGATAGCCGGGTTTTGCGATTGCTACGTACGCATTGGTTAAACATTAATACAGCTTTCAAATCCACGTCACCGACATAGCCTGACTCTTCCAACTCTAGACACAAGCACATCTACATGAGTAATTTACAATTATATCAAAATATGTCGCCATGATTTGGACCTCTTTATATAAACAGTAACGATTTTAATAATGTCTGGGATAATCCCATGAGTGTTAGTTTTAAACTGTTTCCTTCAATATTTAAACAAAGATTAATAGAAAATTTCATGCAACAATGGAGATCAGATATAGAAGACAGTAGAGTTTTAATGCTATATAAAGCAGTGGAAGAGAATTTTGATTTTGAAGCATATCTAGACATTATGCTCCAAACAACTGAGAAGTTGTATAACAAAAATAAGATTATCCGCTCATTGTTTAAGAATAGAAACATGGAGATATTTAAGAGGGAGAACAGAGTGTGCCATATTTGTAAAACTAACGATATTGAAGACGAGTCTCATTTTATTTTGATCTGTACTACTTACTCTAATATTAGAAAAAATACATTCCTAAATATTGCACAACTCGACCAAGCATGTTTAAATTTGTGGAATTGTTGCCGTCATTAAACTAAAAGATTATTCTTAGTTAAGTAAATTCATTTTCGATGCACTTGTAGTATGGCTATCTACATCCAATTTAACAGACTAAATAAAAACTAGATATTATTTTAGAATATCCTCGTTTATCCTTGACATACCATAATATGTGTATTTTTTGTTTAAATATGTATGAAGCAAAGAAAAACGTAATGCTTATTTTGTTGTATATGCAATGTTAAAATCTGTCACGTGTGTGTATTTTATAATTGTCATATATTTGTAATGATGAAAAACTGTAATAGTTTAAGTCAATAAAAGTATCTAGCTATCTATAATCTTAATTACTGTTGTTAGATTTTGGTAATGTTTTTAATTTTTAACCGTTTTCGTCATGAAAAGCCAAGACATATTTTTACATGGAGATTCGCCAATATCGGCACTAAACATTCATAAACAACTAAAAGCTACAGTGTCTCTATTTTAACTGGTTATAACTCACGACTATGAATGAGTCAAGTGTGAAGTGTAGTTTCAAATTAACGAACATCCCAAAATATAGATATAAAAATGGAGCAGGAAAATCAGCATTCAAGGACGACAGTCGACCACAAACACACACAGAAACAAAGAACAAATATACAAATTAATAAAAGGCCAAATAAGACATCAAAACACAAAAGGGTTGACAATAGGGATACCGCCTTGGAACCAGGTTCTAGGTTGCACCAAACCCCACACTTACCCTACTGTCAACCCAATAAAACGGGACAGTGTAAATAAAAGAAATCCCCGCCACGAAACTATTTTCTAACCAACAACGCAGCATTAATAGGCAATATAAGTAAAACACAAAGATGCTCGTCTATATATAAATACAAACAAACAATAGCCTAGAAAGCCACAAAGAAGGTACTCAGTGACTTGGCAGAAGCCAGAGCAACAAGCGAATAAACCATTGAGGGCACGACAAGACAAGACTGCAGACAAACATCAAACGTCACCGTCCATTTCGGCTTTAGGTAGACGTAATCATAGGGTCCACAGCCTGTCCGGTCATCGCACACTCAAAGAGGAAAGTATAGTGGCGAACTGTAAATGGGTCCACCACCAAGCGTGCAGTGCGTTGCAAAATGATAGGGTCATAACCTCTTTTGATAAACCTTTTAACAAGTTTAACAAAGATAGTATGAAAGTGATCATGACAAAGGATCACGTCACCATAGAAATCAGGTTGTGATAGTCCTTGTAAATTACTTTTGTATTTGGAAAGAAGATCAGGGTTACGATAATAACATTTTGCAAAGGTTTTACGAAGTTTATAGTAACGGTAACCCTGATGGAGTAGCTTTTTAGTTATACAAAGATTACGAATATTAAAGTCCTCAACTCGAGTACAAACTCTAGAAAAACGAATAAGTTGAGACACATAGACCCCATAAGAAGTTGCTCGGGGAATATCCATATCTAAATGGGGATAATTAACAATATCAAAAATAAAATCATCTCTCTTGTCATATGTTTTGCTAATTATTTCACAATTTTCAAGAAAATCAAGAAAAGAAGCGTTAATATCAGAAATATTAGGTTTATTAAGTTGAAGTCCTTTAGGGTATATATTATTAACAAAAAGTCGGTATATAACCAGAAATCGATGCGTAAAATATCACATTTTTATTTAGCCTTCGTACAGTTAACATCGATAAATATACGGCTTCAAAATACATATATGCGGTAAAAAAAGGAATTGTCCAGAACGGAATTGAACCACAGACGTTGCGCTTGTATGATGTACGTTAATCCACTAGACCAAGGCTATTTATTGATATATTATAGCATTTTAACACTAAATACGCATTATGTTATACCTATTGCACACAAACTCATTAAGAGCTAAATAAATGACAATGTTAATTTACACGTGCGACAAGATGGACTATATACTTACTGATTCATCTTGCGTTGCTTTCAGATAGGCTAAGTTATTTTGCCTCTTAATAAATGGTAGTTAGTATACCATTTTCTCAAGAAGCGTTATAGTGCAGTAGATAGAGACCTGACTTGAAATCAGAAGGTAGTGTAGTCCCGAAAGAGGCAACTTTTTTTCTCGTCTGTAAATCATAATGTTACCTGTTTACAGGTACGATGAGCACTGGTCGATGTCTATACAATAAATGATGTCCTGCTACTACTATACGTTTTTATTTTTGCTCGCCCTATGGCACAATGCCTTTTGGCGAGCGTTTCTAAGTAGTTTATTTTATTTATTCATTAATTTTAATTATTCTAAGGAGATTATTTTAACGTTATCATCTTTCAAAAAATGATAAGAACAAAGCAGACACTTTAATATATGCCCAAGGAAGATTATGGGGTTCACCAAAGTTTTTTTGTTTTGTTTTAAATAATTAACATCAAATAGCCAGGCCATCGAAAAAGGGAACCAGCTGGGGCATGAGTTAGGGGTATGTGAACTATCAAAAAGTTCTCTAGTAAGTTAATTTACTGAAATGTTTAAAATATATTGCATATAAAAAAATATAAAAGATGATAAAAATACCCAGTGCGGTTTGTCAGGAACCCGTCCTGAGCATCCGAATTCTCTGAGGAAGGCTGTTTGTCCACACAGAGCCACGTGGAGGCCACACTGGGGAGGGCAATGATCAAAATTATGTGATTTAGGGGAACAGAAGCCTGCTCTAATAATGAAGGACTGCATAATAGATAAAACTAAAATCTCCGACGCTTCTGATAAAACAAGTGGTAATAAGTATTAAAATGTGTTTATACAACTAAGTTTTTGTAGGAGATATTAATGTGCACAATGGGGTATTTAAGTGTACTGTAAACATATGTGATATCCACTCAATCTTTATCCCATATATTACAACATAGATATAAAAAGTTAGAGCAGGCTTTAGATATTTTGAAAGCATAAGTGGATTATTTCCTTCCAAAGATAGTTAAATGAAAAGACAATATATATTTTACTACCTTGTAGGTACATGAAGGAGGTATATCTCCTATTGAGGAGGTGTATAGTAAATACGGGATATGATATTGTCATGGGTAGTTTATACATGTTATACTTGTGGGTTATGCTGCAGGATAGGATGGGTGTATTGAACACAGAAAACAAAATGATGACGATGACGATGACTATACGCGTATACATGCAGAAAAAAGATATGTCGTTGGTCTGTACTAGAAAGCCAGTAAGACGACCATCTAGGCTAGCTAAGAACAGTAACCTAAATTTGCATTAAAGTAACCCAATCAATATAATTTAGAAAACTCCGTATTGATTACCAGATAGAAAGCTAGTTCAACGACCGTCGAACTAAATGACAAACAATTCAGACCGATTTATTCACTAAATATTGGATATTATATGGAACTTGGGAGATATGGTAGATATGGAATATGCTAAATAATGTAAGTGTTTCCGAGCCCATCAGACAAAACTCACAAGCTGATCCACTGGGCCGTCAAACAGTGCAGTTTTATTACATTATATATACTGAAAAATCGCCCCAACGCGTCCACCGGATCAGTCCCATGTTATACCTATATCAATTATTGAATTGTTTTCCACAATAAGTGGAGTGATCTTATTATCTTATAGGTACATGAAGGAGGTATATCACCTATTGGGGAAGGTCCTTCATAGCAACTGAGGGACACCTAGGATGCCTAAAATTACTAGCGCATCAAATGTCTCCCTCAAAAGTATTCAGACCGATATTGGGTATTATATGGAAATTGGCAGATAGGGTAAATATGGGATATGTTCAATATGTCATAAGTAGTTTATTACTTTTAAATGAGGGTTATGCTGTAGGATATGGTTAAAAGATGGGGGAACTGAGATAATAAAATATTTAGATTTACTTTTCGAAGTGGTGGCTTTAATATAGTCACCAAGAGCGCTGACAACCAATAGTTTGTGTTTTTTCGGGATCGAGTAAATTATTAAGGTTTAGAGGGATTGACATTTACTGGAGTTTAGATTTTAATTCGTCCCGTTTTGTGTCGAGCTGCCTGCATTCAAGAAGAAAGTGTTCAGTGGTGTATCGGGCCGAGCAGGAAGGACAGTTTTTGGAAACATCCTTAATAATGTGGCTTCCTAGCCTCGCAGGTAATAAGTTATATCCCATTCTAAGTCTGGTTATCGTTTTGGTAAGGATTTTATTGCCCGAAAACAGGTCATGATTTCTAAAGTTATGGCTACTCTAGTAAAAGTGTTGAATTTATTTGTCTGATTAGTTAGGTAATGATTTAGTTTAACATTAATTGCTTTACGAATACAGGAATAAACTTCTGAAGGTCCAAATGCTACATGCTTATCAATAAAAGGATGGTCCAACCCAGCTTTACAAGCTAGGTCGACCTTTTCATTGCCGGAAATATTTACATGGGCTGGGCACCATTCTAAATTATGTCCTGCGTTATATTTTCTCGCTTAAATACCCGATTTCGACATGAGCTTGGTCTACCGTTTCACTTCATCGATTCCTGTTATTTTAATTGATTTATTTACATTAGTTCTGTATTAAAATTTCAAAGCTCTATATGTTTAAATTGCAAGCATATACATATATATCTAGTTAAGTACTTTACAGTAGGTAAACATGCCCGATATTTTCCTTTAGCTTCATTTATTCGTGTTAGATGTTTCATTGGCCTTGTGTCTAAGTCATAACTATCCCGAAACTATTCAAACGTTTATACGTTTAGACAGTCATACCAAAGGACACTTCATCGCTTCCGGTGAAGTGTTTTGCATTAATAAATACAGAAACGGAAGATCCTGAAAGACACTCAACTAAAGAGAAGAATGTAACAGACACGATTTTCTTGAGTGTGTTCATTGTAATAACAATAGGAATCTAAAGGAAGCAAAACCTCTCAAGGCGCCTAACTCCGGATTAAGACGTTTTGTTCTAAACCAAGCCTCCATTACTGGGATCGATGACCCAAAAGGAAAGTAACAAATAATACTACTGTTTCGCAACTCAGTGAGGCATTTTACAGCCGCCCCACTACACTTAAAGAATGTTAGTTTGAATTCCATTTCAACCATCTACATCTCTTAACGCCCAAACTTCATACACTCACATCTAGCTGACTGCAATACCTTAATGCTCAAATTTAAGTAACCAACCATGTATTACCCTGACCTACTTGTAAATATTACACTGTGTTGCTTTCGGTTAAGGTTTCATGAGTCACCAGTTACCATTACCTTTTCGTACAAATTACAGCATTCATATAAACAGTATGCCTCACGACCGAAACTGACCTACAATTGACAAAACTAAATCTGGTTATGGACTTAAAGTACGTATTTAAATTCATCGAAATGTACGAAAACTTAAATTTATTAATGGTATTGATTTTATTTATATGCCAAGTATTTTTCGAGATAATCGTGTTTTTGATTTTCTGCTTCTAAATATTTCAAAATAAGTCCTTGTATTTGTTATACGTTTAAAAATAATTAGAAGTAGAAGTATTAGTTTCAACTACAACAACATATTTCTGACCTTGACATAGACAGCAACACTCCTAAGGAATGTGACTGTAGAACAGTCAAATTGTGCTATGCTCCAGCAGGTCTTGTCGTCACTGATAATTCTGATATTATAGATCAACGTATTCTGCATTTGTTTTCTTAAGATCCGAAGTATAGACTGCCTTCAATGATTGATTATAATGCATGCTCAGATCGCCAAATCCATTAATAATTCAATGATTGAATTTAATGCATGCTCACATCGTCATATCCGTTAAGAATTTTAGAACACAATGGTGTCGTAGAAAACATGCGGATCCGAACTCCTTTTCTACTTGGAAAATGTTAATTTTCAAATCATAAACACTTTTATACAGCTAATCACTCTACTTCTTCGAAATCTAGGGGATTTTTTTGTGCTTTTTTTGTGTCTGTTGTTTTTTGTGGGTTTTTTTGTCCGTCTTCTCAAACCCTTTATCTGCTCCTTTCTTTCGCTTCCCTACAAATAACTTGACCTATTTTGCATGAAAATATATGTATCTATATATAATGATGTACGTATGTACAAGTTAAATACAAGATATGTTCTCTTGAAAACGGACAAGGAAAGATTAGGACACTCAGCAGGGTTTGTTCTCGAAACGATTACTTTACAGAGACATGTGAAGCTAAGCGCTATTCCATCGACTGAGTTCTACTACGTAGCTCCACCGTTAACTTTATATGTATCACCCTACAATTATCACACAACTCAGTTACCTAGATACTTCAGCTAAACAGCCTCCAACAGTAAATATCATGGTCACGGCACCGATGTAAACGGACTAGGAAACATTGGGACACGCAGCGGGGTTTGAACTCGGAACAATCACATGTGAAGCGGGCGCTCATCCGATATCGCCATAAAAGCTAGCTCTGTGGCGAGACAGCAGTGACGCGCCTATTAACCTAGCTATATAAATATATCCCGCAAATGAGTTCTACTACACTCTCAGTAAAATAATAACGATAAATAAACATAATCATCTAATCTATATCGATGACTGCAATTATTCCTGTGAAACGAACATGTGCTAATTTAATATGACGGACAGTTTATTTAGAAACACAAGACTGCACACTTTAAACGTTTTTCTATCCACTTAAATATAATCGAAGACTTTAAGCAGTGTTTAAAAAACATTTATTTAACAATGGCAATAAGCACTTATAAATGTCATTAACTATTGCTAGTTCTCATCTTTTATTTGACGTGTTTAAACAGTTAATGTTTGTCTGGAATTCAATTTTATTCTTTTAAATTGTCGCATTAATTGATGTGAACCATATCTGAATGAAATATTCATTTTTAATATAAAAAATACACTTTTCTCAATATCTGAGTAGTACCTAACCATACAAAGGAATAGTCGTTATTTTAATTGGCCTTAAGGGATAGTACACGAGAGTAAATATTTAATTGCCTTGGCTTATAGATTAAACACAAAGCTAAGCACTCACACTTTAAAAAGAGGGTATTTTCATATTCGTCCGCCATTTGATAGGACTCAGTATTCGCTGCTGGATATTAAAGCTTGTGCGGATTAACACATTATTTAATTCTGTCAAATTGAGTAATGATTAGTATACATATTATATGTGTATGTGTATTATACATACATCTATTTATATTAACTAGCATATGTGTTATATTTGTTTGCTCGCATATATAACTAGTATATGTATTATATGTGTTATATGTATAATTATATAAATAGTTTATGTCGTATATGTGTTATAACTATATGTAACTAGTTTGTATAGTACATGTGTACATGTGTATGCGCGTATATGTAACTAGAATATGCCCACATGTATAATACGTGTATGTTGTATTTATATGGATAGTATATAACTACTATATGTATAAAATGACTATGCACGCATAATTAATATAATATGTATTATATGTATTTGTACTTATGTATAACTAGTATATGTAATATATGTGCGTCTGTATGCACGCATATACAACTAGTATATGGATTGATTATATGTGTATGTGTATGCACGCATATACAACTAGTATATGGATTATATGTGTATGTGTATGCACGCATATACAACTTGTATATGGATTATATGTGTATGTGTATGCACGCATTTATAATTAATATATGCATTATATATGTATGCACACAAATACAACTAGTTACTGTACATATAGTTGTATATTATATATCATGTGTATGTGGAGATATAATATACAACTAATAACGTTATTATATATTTATGAACTAAAATATAAAGATATTAAAATCTTATAGTCTTAAAACTGAACGCGACTTTGGAGTTTGTTATGGCTTTTCTACTGTGACATTATCACTGCCAATTTCTTTTAGAGTAGGGCAATGAAGAAACTAAAATAAAATATCCAGCATTAAAGTTATAGTATATTATTGTTGTAATGGATCTCCTATTTCGAGCCATTTAACCATACACGTGAATAATAGTTAACAGTTCTATGGACCAACCTTAAATGCCAATCCTTATAAATTATGTGACTACAGTTATTCAGTAAAACTAACAAAAATGGCAATCGTTAAACATCATGGGACTAAACTGTGTCCTGCTGGGATTGTTTTCATGCACTGTCTGTTAGTAATTACAACGTTAACGCCTGTAGTAAGCTACTCTGTACGATTTAGTAAATACTCAAACACACATAATATCAAGTTACGAAACGCAGGCGTATTTCCGGTGGCGTCAGTTCCTGCGATGGCTTCGGCAGCCTACTGTTGTAGCGCATGCGAACACGACGCTTCCTGTTTGAGTGTAAGCTTTAGAAAAAATCGTGGAATGTGTAAGTTATCACCCCTCCCACTGGTAGTGGTGTCGGCGTACGGCGAGGCAAATGCAGACTGGGAAACCTACAGTAAAAATGGTGAGGCAACTCAATACGTCGATATGATGTTTTAATTGTATTTCCTTGTTTTGATATAAGTAGCATCTAAGAGAAGATTGATGTTGAATTCAGGCAAAACCTGAAATGGAAGTTGTAACATTTTAAATATGACATCACCATCATTTTCCCGCTTTTGTATTGTTTTTGTGTCGCCTGCGTAGCTTGGTAGAGATGAAAGTTGGATTTAGAAAATGAAGTGGATATGCGAACTTTGCTTGAGCGTTTTGGTGCATTTTTATTTAAGACAAAATAAACATATTTCTTTTGAATATGAAGATCATTTCCACCTATTAGTTTGGTTATGAATAGTCGGCATCTGGTCTTAATCATATATAGTGGTACACATTTAATTTTGCAAATACATTTAATGTATGTGGTAATAGAATTATGCCGTTTGTGAAGCCAATGTCACTATTTCAGAATGGTTTCTTGTATTTCGTGGAACGCCTGGTATAGGAAATGATCCTTATGAGGCCTGGGTGAATGGTGTTGCTATTACGACAGATGAGCTGACGTGTATGCATCTTGACGTCACTTCCTGCTCACAACATTATCGAAATCCTGTAGTTGATTCATGGGCGACTCTTGGTATCAAAGAGGTAAGAATACCACTTTCTATAATGGATGTGTGTTTGTCTAAGCGAGTGGGATAATGATGGATACACGAGGGTGTACTTCGCTATTATAAATACTGACCAAGGCTTCTCGTGAAAGCAACAAACACAAAAAAAGAGAAAGATACATACAGCACTAAACGAGCGTTAGTGTGAAATGTCAATAGTTACTGAAAGGATTCTTTGGAAGCAGCGAACACCAACAATAGAGTAAATAAGGAAACTCGGTTTAATAAGTCTGTGCATGGGAGGTAATATACGTAATAAGGTAGTAACTATGGTGCATGTGATTCACGAATAAAGAGGACGGTGACGGTTGACAGCATACGATATACCTTAGCAGAAATAAGATGAACACGACCGCCACTGCTAGACAGATTGCGTAGGAATTGTTAAGGAGAACGGCACAAAGGGGCAAGGAATCGTTGTATATACCTGCTTTGAAATATGGAAGCAGTGTTGTAATCAGTATATGCACGAATAACGTTTGTTCCTGCTTTCTCATCAATGGTATTTAGTGTACACATTGACAAAGAGGAGTGAACGCATCGAGATATTCCCGGACTGTGTATGAATAGCATGTACATCAGCGATGGTAGTTCGTTCGCCTTTTTTTTTGACAGCAATTTTACAAATATCGACATTTTGGTGTTACCCTTTCGGATTGTGTTTTTCGTCGTCAATGTCCATGGTAGCATCATGAATTTATATGAATGTATATATGGAATATCAAAACAAATCATATTCTCGGTTGTGTTTTTATCTTTATTTTATTTTTTATAATCTACTGAAGATGACCGCAATCAATACAAAACTGACCAAAAAGACGTACCAATTGTGTTGTACAACAACATTGAATACACACCTGAATATATCAAATAATTCAAATAACAGATATATAAATTATATTTAAATTGCATATTAGTTGTGTGTATGCATTGGTAACAACATACGGTTCTGTTCTTGGTATGCATTTACGAAATGCATTACACAAAATAGGATAATACACATATCTATGACATTCTGTATGTACTGAATAAATCACAGATATGTAACACCCAAAAGACTCTTCTATATGTTTGTCCGCGTAGAAAATTAAATGTAATCACAATACAATATCATTGTTATCATGTGTTTATACGAATATATATACATGTAATGCGTTTTACGTAGTGTTTGAAACACAAGGTAATAGCTATTAAGTAAGCTATAGTTGTCGACAAATCAGATAACACTTTTGGTTATTCAAGGAGAATGGTTCTGATTGTTCAGTCACATTACTTCAAAGATGGCGTTTTGGTACACCTTGACATTCATTTAGCTAGGAAATATCCGAAAGAGTCTTTAAATTCATTTCGTAAAATTAGCATTCATAATTGTAAATGTTCTGAGATAGTTGTAAAACTTCTTGATGACATAACTCATGACATCCTTTGTATTTCTGCAGGTCAAATATTCTCTGTACAAAGATGGACGTGAAGATGCGTATGTAATTTTTAACGGAACCGGAAGTAACATCACAAACTGGTTTACAAAGAACAAAATCCTAGCCTCGTCTTGGAGCGATATTACATCTTACTCGTTTAACTACTTTTCCATTGCTGGGTAGGTCAGCAGAGTGCTAAGATCACGCGCTATTGGTGCAGACCTTTTATTATGTGTGTCATATCAACGCGTTCTCACTCTCAGCGAAACAAACTAATATGCTTCTGCCAAGTCAGTGAGTACATACTTGGTGGTTTTCTAGGTTTTAATAGGCGATATAAGTAAAACACAGATATGATGATGTATATATGAATATATATAAATATATTCATATATATTATATCCCATAAATTACGGTGTGGGGTGTAATAAAATCATCTTTCATATACTTCCCTACAAATATGTTGTTTTTGAATATACGATACGACATAGACCTAGCTAGTCATATCAATCAGGATTTCGTTGTTGTTGTTGTTCTAAGGATTAGAGTGCCTCTACCATATGAGCCCCCGTGAAGAATCCCACGTTGACTCGGCATTATGTCTGCACTTTTCATCGATGTGGTGTGTAGGTTGTATCTGTGTGATGTGGTGTCTGCGTCGATTCTATTGTTGATGTGTTGATGGTTGTCGCTCTCGCTCTATGTTGTTATCGCTGCGGCGGTGAAGTGCTGTCTGGAGTGTTGCTGGTCCTACATCCGCTAGGTGGTACTGCTTTACATCCGCTACTGGGCCGGGATCCTGTCTTTGGGCCACCCCGCCTCTGCAACCTGCGTCCCCGGAGGCCTCAAGTTCTATAGGCACACAGGTTGCTGACTCCGTTGCTCCATGTACCTCGCCAGGCTTCCCCACGTTGGATCCGTTAAGCTGCTGAGTCGTCGACCACACATTCCATATTTACAGACTGCCGACGCTCAGCTAACTTCTTCACCTCGATGGTTGTTCCTGGCGATGTTCCATGGCGGGCGGGACAACGGAGACGACACCGATCTTGGTCATCAGCACTGAATGGGATAGTCGGTCCCAATCAGTCTTGACGTGCCTTCCCCACGACGTGCACGTGTCGGTATCAACAGAGAAGTGGATTTCGTTGCCGGGCAATAAAGCTTTATCACACGCGTGAAATATAGGGTGAAAAAATGTCATATCACGGAAATAACCGAATGTTCATCTCGATCCTTTTACCGGAGTGATATGGAAATAACCGATTAGTTACGATTGTATACGATTTGTCACGGCTATGGTTTGTCGTCTGCGTTTCATTAGTTACTTTCATCCTGTTTTCGAGGCAGATTATTGGCTATAGAATCATTATCCGTGGATGAAATAACCACTTATGACATTTCACCTTGAATAGACAATTTCAAATTCAGTGGAATTCATGAGCACACCAGAATGGACTAGATCTTTAGATAAAAACTTTTTTTTCTTCCTGGAAAACAGCGTAGTGAAGCTGAAGTTGAAATTTCGACAAAGCTGAAGTATATGATAAATAGAATAAAAAATCTGTATTTTCATATCACAGTCTATATCAGGCCTGGTATAGGGTGTGATATGAAAATACCGATTTATTATTCTCTATGATATATTTATCATATTAAACTAGTGGATTAAATATGCAAATGAAGACCAAATCATCAGTTGTTTTATTTCGTTTAGCTCGGAGTACATCGGAATTGTCTCGTCGACTTCCATAACGGTTAAAATACCGGATTACGGAATTCAACGAAGTGGTTTTGTTGTTCGGCGTCGTACGGAGATGACCGGGTCAAAATACGACAAATTTACGTGTTAAGGCGTGAGAGGTGTTGCTCTTTACATTACCTGTCATGTACAGACTCAATAAAACCGAGTCTGCTACTTTTATCTCTTGTTTGTGGTTGTTGCTTAGAAGGGATCCCCTTTTTCAGTATTTATTGACATTCACACTAGCGTTTGTTTAGTGCTGTGTGGCGGCCGCAAAAAGTTGTCTCGACTACAAATCAGTAGCGTCATTACTTACTGCTCCTTTGGGATCATCAAGCCCATTTAGTGTGGCTTTAAAGTAGAATATCGTTTAAGCCGGTGCTAGGAGGCGTGAGAGGTGATGCTCTTTACATTTCCTTTTCTTGACCAGACTCAATAAAACCGAGTCTGCTTCTTTTATCTCTTGTTTGTGGTTGTTGCTTCCAATGGATCCCCTTTTTCAGTATTTACGAAGTCATCGTAAGACAACGTTACATATAAGCAGCTACACTAATAAATGGTGCTTATGAGATTTTTCTGTGTAATAAATAGAATCTCACATTCGTATCTATCTAATATTTAAATTATTTAAACTCGTTAGATAAAATCAATATGACGCTCGTCATAGCCTCGCATCACATACTTTTATCCAACCCATTTAATAATTAATATTAAACAGGCACTCATGTAAGATCCTCTATATTCCGTATTTCGTCCGAAGGTTGTCTGTCCTTGGTAGTTCGCAAATATTGTCTCCCTATATATAATTCTGCTTTGTGAACGTGAATCTCTTACGAGATCCCACATTTCGAAAGTTGCCGTAGTGAGTTCAAATTATCTCCCTTTAATATATATACCATTTACTGAATTCACAGTATCCTCAAGATCGGCACCTTTTATTGTCACTGTCTTGTGGTTGAATGCGTAAAGCTACAGAGTCTCTATATCAATCGATGTCTTCTTTGTAGGCGTGTTTTTATTTGGAACTTCATGTTCACCAGCTCATGTTAAAATCGGGTATTTAAACGAGAAAATATAACGCTGGACATCATATTACACCCATATTATTAGAATCTTCCTCCCAAACATCCCCATATAAAATAAGTGTTCTGGTCACTCGAAAACCGTGATCACAAATATTGATATCTTAACGAAAGTCACAATTAAATTATTAAATTAAAAAACTAGACCCAGTGGCCCTCTATTAATTTCCCATGTACAAAGAGAAATCTTTAGAGCAATTCAACCATTGACTAAAGACCCCTTATTTCAACAACCCCACCCCCTACTATTGAAGACAAGGCCGAAAGGGACAACAATCATAAGTCTAGTAAAACTACAAACAAATTAACTAGGAATTCCCGTGTCCTAAAAACACCAACAAAATTACAAGGAGCTCTAAAGGTAACAAAAACACCAAGAAAATCAATTATATCATCGATGATAGCAAACAAACAGAATACCTCTGTGAAAAATAGGATAAATAAACTGTTAAAATGAATAAGTTAGTAAACATAATATCTTTTAATGCGGGGGGATTAACTCATATAAAGCATGCAGAAATAAAACTGTTCTTATATCTGAATCCTGAAATTGACATTTTATGTCTGCAAGAAACAAAATTTAATAAAAACAACTTTAAAACAATACCTGGATTCAGACACGAATTCAAATCTTTTAATAATAAAAATAACAAGGATTGTGGGGGGTTGGCCGTCTATTTTAAAAATTACATTAATTATGAAAATATAAATATAGAAAATCCTAGGGACGACAATGATAATACTACAATTGAAGTTCAGCTTTTCAAAGTGTTATACAAAGACTACACTTTCATTTTATCTAATCTTTATTCAAGAAACTGCGATAGCAGATCATTAAATAAAATTAGCAAAAAAATAAATGAGTTTAATATAAACACGCCTTAATAACTGGAGACTTCAACGCCCATCACCATGCATGGGGATCTGAACACTCTAATAAAAAGGGTAAAGAAATTCTGTCTTGGGTTGACGAGCAGAATTTAGTCCTTCTTAACGACGGCTCCCCAACACATATCGATAACAGAACGGGCAACCTCTCAAACATTGATTTGTCTCTCTCTACCATCCCCCTTTCTCAAAAACCCAATGGACAGTTCTAGATGATAATTGGGGGTCGGACCACTTCCCAATCTTTATTTCCATACAGCTTACAAATGATAAGATATCACATGAACAGTATAACCAAGATAAATTCAACTATAATAAAAGAGACTGGGACCTTTTCAATATTCTATGTGAAGATCTAAATATAGAAGAATTACTTTCAGAAGATATTAATATATTTAATAATAATTTAACTGGTGCGATACTGAATATAGTACATCAAAGTGTCCCGATTCATAACAAAATGCCAAAAAAGAAAAATGTCCCATGGTGGAATTCAGAATGCGAACAGGCGGTTAAAAAAATATATGTTGAATAAATTGAAGAAAAAAACCCCGTCTGAAACAAATCTATCGAACTTTAAAACTGCAGAGCTTGACTCTAAACATGTTATATCACTAGCGAAGAAAAGTAATTGGGAAGAATTTATAAATACCTGTTCTTTAAAACAAAGTAACACTAAAACTTTTTGGACAAAAATTAATAAAATACGTGGAAAATCATCTTCCTCTGTGCCACTGTTAAAAACAAATCTTCACTATGCAACAACGAGCAAAGATAAAGCTAACATGTTGGCCAAGCATTACGCCCAAGTTTCGAGTAAGGACAATCTTCCTAAAACTACAAATGACTTTCAAGATAATTTCGAAACTGATTTTGATAATAGAATAAATAACGACAATCAAGAGGATACAGACCCTACTCTTAATCTCCCCTTTAATATACTGGAACTGAGTGATGCAATTAATAGCAGAAAAAATTCCGCCGTGGGACCTGACAAAATTTCCTATCAACTATTTAAACACATGCCTGAATCCACCTTAAATATCTGGCTTCTTCTTTATAATAAAATTTGGACTTCCAAAACCTATCATGTCTCCTGGAAACTGGCCTGTGTTATCCCGATTAAAACACCCAATAAGGACTCTAATGACCCTAAATCTTATAGACCCATAAGCTTAACTTCTCACCCCAGTAAATTAATGGAATATATGGTCAAAAATCGATAAAAACACTTCCTAGAAACTAAACATTTATTAAATAAATGTCAATCAGGCTTCAGGAAGGGCCGCAGTACACCAGATCAGTTGGCCAGATTACAACATGATATTATATTTGCAAAAAAAATTGGCCACTCAGTAATTGCTATATTTTTAGATTTACAAGCAGCATTTGACCTTGCTTGGAATATTGGAATTCTTACTAAATTATTTGATTTTGGCATTAGAGGAAATTGCGGCTTTCTCCGGGATAGGAAGAAACATGTTAAGGTGGATGACTCTCTCTCTGATGAAGAAACATTAGAGAGAGGTACTCCCCAGGGTTCCATAATATCCCCCCTTCTTTTTAATATTCTCATTAACGACCTGCCAGATATCGTAAAAGACACTGGCATGGTCGTTAGCCAATTTGCCGATGATAGCAGCACGTGGGTAACAGGAAAACAATTAAATAAACTACAAGCGAAAGCTCAAAAGGGCCTAAATTTAATATGGGAATGGGCAAAAAAATGGGGCTTTAAATTATCACCTAATAAGACAGTGGGAATTATTTTTGGCAATACCATCCGTGAATCTGTTGACCTTTTTCTAGGTGACACTAAAATTATATTCAGTAAAACAGCCACATTTTAGGCCTTGTTTTTGATAGAAAACTAAAATTTACAACACATATACACAATCTAATAGCTAAATGTGAGAAAGACTTAAATTTATTAAGAATGTTAAAAGGAACGGATTTTGGATCAGATAGAACATCTTTAATTATATTATATAAAACCCTTATTAGTCCAAAAATAGATTATGGTTCTCATGTATATTCATGTGCTGCTCCCTCATTATTACAACAACTTGATATAATTCAAAACAAATCTTTAAGGATAGCACTAGGCGCACTTAAATCAACCCCAAAACATATTCTAGAACATGAAGCGGGAGTTCTCCCCCTCCATTTACATAGAGAAGAGCAGATGCTGAGATACTGGTCTAGATCCCAGACTAATAAATAAACTTATCCCGTCAATGACATTATTAAACCTACTTATTGTAAAAATAAATTTAAAGATAGGCCCAAACCCTTTGGTTCAGTCATATTTAATCTTGTTGAAGAATACAAATTAAATGATATAAACATTTTAGACTCTAGTAAAACAGATATTCCCCCATGGACTTTACTTACTCCAATAGTGGATATAAACCTTTCGAATATGATTAGTAAACAAGACAACCAACAAGAAATCAAGTTGGCCTTCAACGAACATATAAATAATAAATATATTTCTCATATTAACATTTATACAGATGGATCAAAAGACCCAAATACCGGTAGAGTAGCATCTGCTTTTGTCATTCCAACTTTAAATATCACAAAAATAAAAAGAATTACAGATAGCTTATCAATATTTACTGCTGAGCTGATTGCGATAAAAAATTCTCTCAAATCTCTACAAAAACAAACCCCATACTCAGTTATATTTTCGGACTCTCTATCTAGTTTAACAGCAATAAGGGATAGAACAAGCTAATCAAGGCCGGACCTAATTTCAGATATTTTAATTCAGATTAATCATTGCTACCTCTCAAACCTCTCAGTTACATTCGAGTGGTGTCCGGCCCATGTCCAAATATTTGGAAATGAAAAAGCAGACCTTGCTTGTAAGGCAGGTCTAAATAATATATTAATTAATCAACCTGTCCTATTAGCCCCTTCAGAAATATACTCCATCATCCATAAAACAATTAACATGAAATTAAATCATTATTTAACTGAGCAAACAAATAAATATAATACTAGTACAAGGCTTAGCAATAATTTTAGAAATCATGATATTTTTCAACCAATAAATTAATAAATAAAGATATCACTAGATTGAGAATGGGATACAATCTACTACCAGCAAGCATGGGAAGCCATATAATAAAAGATCCACATAAAGATTGCCCCTCTTGCTCTGTCCCATTTACCACTGAACATTTCCTTCTCGATTGTGATCAGCTAGATGCAACGCGAAATAACTTAAAATTTAAACTTCAACAACTATCTATTTCGTTTAACCTTCCAAATATTCTAGATCCTGAAAAACGGTATAGACTACCAGTTTTTAGTGCGCTTTGTGACTTCATTAAGGATTCACATTTCCAAAAGAAGATATAACTTCTTGTGTCTTAGCTGTATATATCATATATACATATTATGTGTATAACAGCAATACCTATTCATGAGTCATATGATCCCTTATCTATATATTCCTGTTAGTCCCAACCTATTAGTATTATACAGTATAATCATCATCAGAACAAGAATTTTAGACTACCAGAAAAACAATTTATTAATTGGTATAGCTACAATATGGGACTGATCCGGTGGACGCGCTGGGGCGATTTTTGAGTCTGATGACAACGCAGGCACAGCGGTCCAGGATCAGTCACGTATTCTCCCATATATTTAATGGGAGTTATATCTTCATTTTTCTATTTACTCCTGTTAGCCCCAATCTGTTTATATTAACACCATACATTTCTCCTTACCCCTCCCGCTCCCATATGTTTTAGAATATGGACTAGTATATACTCTGTCCATATTTAATTAATAATCTATCACTGATGGGGAATAACTTAGTATCATCAGTGGGTACAAACTCTGTATTGAAAATAAAGACAGTTTACCACCTCCAATTGGAATAGACCTCATTTTTAACGTATTTTTCTCTTCTGTGAAGACGAGCATCGGCCGTTAATCTTTTCCTAATGGATACTTGAGACTAAGCAGTCCCATTGGATCCACGGGATACTATTTTTTTTAGATAACTTTAAACATCGGCATTTTGTAATGGACTAACGTCCGTCCTGCCCTATTTACAATGTAACAGGTTTTAATCATAATATCTTATGTTGGATTTTAGTATGGTAAATCGTTCCTTACGAACCCATGCTTGATTAACGACAGCTGCTCGACTTTTCTGTCTATATAGTAACAATATATAGTATGTCCCCACCGGTCCCGCTGTGTGATTTTAATAATTAGCCATTTTATATGATAATTAAGATAATAGAAATTCCTGGCTGTCCGATTTATTTGTATATATGCTTAACAGATTGGTTTTACGTCGACAGTCGGGAAGAAGGTATGTTTAGTCTTGTCTGATGCACACATCGGGATAGGGGGGAAATATTATTAACATGTAAATCCTATGTATACTTCTGCCTCGTGCCCTCCCCAGTGTGGCCTCCACGCGGCTTTGGTGGAGGGACACACTCCATTTGACGTGCTTACTCTCATAGCGCACGCCGTATTTGGCCTTGTTTTACATTGAGAGATCTGGAGAGATGTCCTACTAACAACACTGGGATATTTTATCGTGTTTTAAAAATATATGCTTACATTTTAAGATGTCCATTCCCTTTGGAAGGGAGCACGAGGCAGATACAACATGGAGTATGTATATATGTAAATATTAAGATAGAATAATCTTTAAAAAAAGAAATGGTGACGCGCTGACGTTGGAACATATTGTTAATCCTTAATTTAAACTTAAAAAAATTAGACCAACCAGAGCTTATTATAAACATCTAAGGGCAATTAATATCCTTTATTATTTTAAATCTAATCGCCTTCTGATTTTCACGGCCAATCCTATTCAACTGAAATAGTTGTCTGCCTGGTTCTTGCTATTATTGAAACAAATACTTCCCTACTACTTCCCCTTCCAATCATATTAACCACCGACTGAAGGCGAGCAAAAATAAAAACTATTACTCACTCGCAGGACATCATTTATTGTATAGACATCGACCAGTGCATCGTACCTGTAACAGGTAACATTATTAAGTACAGAAGAAAAAGTTGCCTCTTTCGGGACTCGAGCACACGACCTTCTGATTTCAAGTCGGGTGCTCTATCCACAGCGCTATAACGTTTCTTCTGAAAATGGTATAATAACTACCATTTATTAAGAGGCAAAATGACTTAACCTCTATCTGAACGCATCTCAAGATGAATCAATAAATATATAGTCCATCTTGTCGCACGCGTAAATTAACATTGCCTGGAGTAATATTATATGTTATCAATATGAAACTGATATTCCGCCTCAACCATATCTCGACTTGTTATTTAGCGCTTGATGAGTTTATGTGTGCGCTACTTATTACGTAATGCCTATTTAGTCTTAAAAATGCTACAAGATATCAATAAATAGCCGTGGTCTAGTGGATAGACGTTCAAGCGCAACGTCTGTGGTTCAAATCCCGTTCCGAGCAATTACTTTTTTTATCACATACATGTATTCAGAAGCCATATATTTATCGATGTTACCTGTACGAAGGCTAAATAAATATGTGATATTTTACGAATACATATATAAATAAATTTGATATTTTACGAATCGAATTCTGCTTATATACCGACTTTTGGGGTGTTCGTCGATTTGAAACTACTTCACACGTGTCTCATTCATATTCATGAGTTATTACCAGTTAAAATAGAGACTCTGTAGCTTTAAATGGGATCCCACTAATACGAGTTATAGTTTTATGTATGTATGCGTGTATATGTTAATTGTGCCTCCAGGCGAATGTGTACGAGGTGTTACGAGCAAATATTATGAAATATATCGAGGCGTGTAACACTTTGGACAATAGAAAGTACTCCCATGCATGCGATAAGATGTAGAAATACAGTACATCAGCGTGTGTTGCATCTATCTGTTTTAGGAAGTGGAAGCATACGTTTAATTTCTGTGCATCTCATCATAGCTAGGCGTCCTGCCGTAGTTCGTCTGAAGGTTGTTTGTTTGTTTGTTTGTCGTCATTTTTCAACACATGTAAGGTTATATAATATGACGGTCAATTGTATGTGGTGAAGGCAGAACACCCACTTTTCCTGGGTAGAAGCAGTACTGTACACTTCCCGCCATCCGTAAGAATCGGCACTTCCTCACTTACAAGTTGCGCTCCAAGTGGGATTTGAACCCACAGCGGTAAGAGGCTAAGGTTTACAACACAACGTCGTTAACCATTCGGCCACAGTTGTCTGTCCTTGGTTTATTGTCTCACTATATATATATATATATGATTATATCTTTATGTTTTATTTATATCGCAACACAGAGATGATCACGTATGTGTATCACCACGCTGTGTGTTGTGTGTTGTCCATTTCACTGTATATTTAATTTGCTCTTTGTTTGTGGTACAGTACGGACCTACGGTGTCATTATGTTTGGATGCTCTTATATCTATAGGACCATTTTTCACATTTTTATAAAGCTTTATAATAACAGTTTAGTGTATCGTTTGATAATTTCTGTGGATGTCAAATGTATTGTCAGAGTTTCTTTTTGATGAGATGTAAGTCTATTTACACCGTCTTGTCAATTGAAGCGGTGAAGAAAGAAGACAGGAAGTTAGCAAGATTGTTTATGCATCGATATAATCTAACCAGTAGGCCATATTGCCTACTGAAAGTTCAAAGTCGGCCACCCTGTCGTCATCCCTCTTTACGTTGTGTTTCGTCCTGTTCATTACTTTTTTTAATGTGCTCATTTGACTTGGTTCGTGCCGCTAAGATTACTACCGCAAGCCATTTTCCATGATTAAACGCAATTCATATAATAGTAAATATAGACGTTTGAAATGGAAAGTAAACGAGTATAAAAATATGAAATTATAGATGCAAAATCCGACAAAAGCTATATAAAAATCCTAGATCTAAGACGAAATTTCAACACAACCTTAAGTGAACAAATGGTAAAACACTTATGAATATTTTCATATCTATACAGAATATGCTTGTTGGTTGATGTTACTCGTACATGTTTCTTTAATTTAGGCACGCCTCCCGTCGATTCTTCATGAGTGTAGCCTACAAGATGTGCCCTGAAGACAGAGCATACACTGTTACTATAACAGCCGGCACGTTAAGCTGTACCTATGACAAGCAACCGTCAGTTCCACAATTCTTGTATTCGACTAAGTCCACTTACGGCTATCCTGAAAGAACGACAGGTCTGCTATTAAAACGTGTATGCTTTTTCAGCACAAAGTTGAGTATAATAGATAAGCAAACAGAATGTATTCGTTTTGAAATGAAGAAAAATCAATCACCAAATAAAAAAATTATAGTCAATATAAAACGCTAAAATGGTACAGTATGCGCAACTACTCAGTTCGCATTTTTTCGGAACGGTTCCTGAAGACATAAGGCAATGCCTACCATTTTATATTGGATAGCCATTTATAATCACACGCCATGCATGAGTATCTAATTATAATCTCTTCTTTTTTTTTTAGACTTTGACAAGGCAGATGCCATGGCAATATTTATAAAATCGTAACGCCACGTCTTTACTCCAGTTAGACCTGAAGTCCGTCCTGCGTATACGGTGAAGAAAACATTGTTTCGTGATTTTTTATTTTGTTTGCATTTTGACATGGAAATATCATATCATTATTGTTACATACAGTTTTTTAAGTCACATGTATACACACTCTTCAGAACAAATTCATGCGAAGCTGGCATTTTGTTATGGCAACGGGCTGTTATAATGCATGACGTCAACATAAAGCGACTGAAGACACAACACACGTAGAACTTTGTTATAGTTGCATATAAACACTAAAATCAGATTAGAAATAGTGGTATTACCATTATTCAGGTTGCATATGGACGGTAACAAAATCAGGAGTAATTTAACTGATTTACGAAACGTCTGTTTTTATAAGTACGGTGGATATAGCCTGGCAACGTTTTCAATACACTGGCCCGTTAATTGGGATGACAATACGGCAAGAGTAAGGCACACTAGAAACTGGTTTAAATACCAAGTGGCATTTTTTGCCACTAAACGTTCCGATTTGTTTCCCCTTTTGTCAACCCTTTTATGTTGATGTTTATTTTTTCATTGTGATTGTTTTTTATTTTAAATGCGTGTTTTTGGTTGACTGTGTTCAGTGAATGCTACATTTCCTGTGCAAATTTTATACAAAATATTATTTCGTTTTATCAGTATTGTTATTATTTACGGATCATATGGGATCATCGACGCCAATCACTACACTATTCAGAGTGGCGGCTGTATAATGTCTCCCCGTGCTACGAATCAGTAGTGGTATATTTTACTGGTCCTTTGGGATCGACGAGCTTTGAAGTATAATACCGCTTAAGCCGGAGCTAGGGTGCGTGTGCGGTGTCCTACATTACCTCTCATGAACTGCCTCAATAAAACCGAGTCTTCTACTTTATTCTCTTGGTTATGTTTTTGTTAATTTCATTTTCACACCTATGTTTTTAAACTGTGATTTGTTTTTATTTATTTGGTATATTTCGATGAAATTTTGTGTGAACATCAAACAAAGGTGTTATTAAAAGTAAATCATGCTACAATTGTTAGTTCTTTCTTACTGTCTCAGATTTTGCAGGAAAACAAAGTGGATACAATATTTTTTGCTGAGTATACATACTAACTAATATATCAAACGAAATCAGATTGTTTAAGAAATAAAGTATTTCTAGCGGGATTATATTGTTCCATATCAATACCTGGTGGGTGGGACTTGAAGATCATCGATACCAAGGGCCGCAGGCCCTTGAAGATCATCGGTACCCGCAGTTTCGATGTGTAACAAGTCTGAAAGACCAGGTTTTGATCTAGCACAACATAAGTAGCTATGAGAATTATGACGAATATAGTTAACACATAATTAGATAATATCTGAATAATAGTGTACAGTTACACAACGTGTACAGTTACACAAACCATACGAATGGAGTCACGTGTTATTAAATAATGTTATATGTATTTTCAAGAAACGTCAATAATTCGACTCGGTTAGATGTAAGTGTATGGTTGCAGATGTTGTACGAAAATATATCAGATATCATAAGTAGAAAAGTAAAGATAGGTATTTACATATAACACATTCAGATAAATCAACAGTAATATAGGAAACACACAGGCACGCATGTTGATGTACGTCTACGTTTTACTCACACGGATGACTCCCGCAATGTTACAAATATATTATCATAATTAAAGGCAGAATATTGAGAACTATTTCATGTAAAATTAAAACAACAAGTAATTAGGTTTAGATCGTTGTCACAATTTGTATAAACATACCATGCAACTAAAGAGAATGAAGAGTTCATCCCAAGTTTCACATAATGTTTTAATGTTTGGACTTCAAAAGTATATGTAACCAAAATCAATAAAATAATATTATGTTCAAAACATGTCTAATATGTGTGAAGGAAATATGAAAGGTAACACGCGTCGATAACGTGTATAAACAATGGTATTCTCCTTTTAATATAAACAAATAATATAATATTATGTATATGCCGCCATTCCATAATTGGTATGAAAGCCTATAACTAGAATAACTTAAGGTCTGACAAAAGATGAATGGAGTACCAACATGTTTGTTTGACATGAATAACACAATTAATGTTGTTCACTAACTATTAAAGTGAGTTAAGCTGATTCTATAAGTGTGAAGATGTTATAGGTGTTGCCTCTAAGGTCAGGTGTAATAGTTTAATTCATGATGCAATTTATTGCTGGTAAATCTTAAACTAAAAATTATAACATATTCACTTCCGTAAACATGTTCATAACACTTCAGTCAGGGATAAGGACGGAGGGGAGATGCACTGGCTGTGGTCTTTGTATCAGGGACTTCAACAGGGACTTCAGTTTAGTTAGGCCCTGGTTATGTGTTCTACCTCTTGTTTGAGTTTGCCATCAAGCTTGACTGTCCAGTTAGCATACGTGAGTAAGAAATAACTGAAATGAAATGGGAATTTAGGTTCCGTTAACACATCATCTATATAGCGACAGCAGCCTCAGAGGGAAATGAGGTGAATAATGACGTTTCCCATTAGACATGCCTCTGCAACATTGGTAAGAAACATACAAGGTAAGAAACGTCTATAATTCGACTCGTTTAGATGTTAGATGTATTTTCAACTAGCATGGTTGCTGATGTTGTTACGAAAATACATCAAAATCACAGAGAAAATACAACATAGAGACAGAACAAACAAACGGCAGTTAAACCACGAAAATACGACTGTGTGTATTTTTTTTGCAGATCACATT
Organism: Cyrtodaria siliqua; assembly: GCA_037043455.1. Classification (NCBI taxonomy): domain Eukaryota; kingdom Metazoa; phylum Mollusca; class Bivalvia; order Adapedonta; family Hiatellidae; genus Cyrtodaria; species Cyrtodaria siliqua. The sequence continues at coordinate 44,693 of JAWPHD010008834.1, read as the reverse complement.
CAGCTGTGCACTCGACCCGCCCCCCCCCCCACCCACCCCCATAACCACGAACCTTCTCTCCTCCATTCCCCTCTCCTCCCCCTGCCCCTCCTCTCCCCCTCCCCTTGCCTCCGCCCAACTTTTAAACAAACACATATTGTTTTCCTCCCCTCCGTACTGTAGCGCTTTTAGTCGAGCCTGCTAATACCGAGCAGAGCTCGGCCGGCGCAGCCGGCCAACGATGATCGGCTAATGGTAACTCATGTGCAAATGTTGAAATCGTACCTGGCTGGGCAAAAAAACTGTCGCACCGGAAGCGCCGCCATTGATGAAATTGTGTTCGGCAATTTCGGATTTTTTCCTAAAATCATCAGGGGGCACTCCACAGTTTAATGTACATTTCTCAAACATCAAACCCATGACAAGCTCTTAGCCTAAATCCTTGAGCAAAAATAAATCACATCGTCATTGTGTCATACATTTCTAAGAAGACAAAAAATCACCCATGTTTCCATACCAAATAAAAGTATCAAAAAGCATTTTCTGTACAACTTTAGTCCCATTTCTTTAAGATTACCCCACCCCTTAAAACATGCTAAAAATGCAATTTTAGCAATATTTCAAATGTCAATAAATAAAAACTAAAAAAAAAACTACACATATCAGGGTCATGTCTGCACTCATAATGCTCTTGCATATCAGGAAATGCTAAATTTTACATACCTAGTCCGGCATTTTAAAAAGTTATTCCATGCTGATCTCCCCGTCAGTGAAAATCAGCCATTTTAACTACTTTTAGGAAGTTTTTGATTGGTTCACATTTTTCTATTTATAGCCTCCAAAAAAACCAAAGAATGCATATTCCAATACACCAAAATAAACTTAGAAGTAATCAAAACTGAAAAAAACATCAAACATGCACATGTGCTTCATAATTATTATAAAGACCATCCATGGACCTAAAAGATGCTTAGTTGATTTCTTTCTGATTTACACCATGGACATTCATGCGAAACTGAGGACTGTCCCCTTAAGGGAAAGTTGTCCGTTAAAAAAAAATTGAAACGCCCCTTTTTCCATTTCGCGAATTTATTCCGGACGTCTTGACATAAGTATTATTGCGATTGTCCAAAAATTGGCCTAACAGCACCTTTTTAAGATAACACTGAAAATGCCTTTTTAACAGCTTTTTTGCAAACTTTTTTCTTTCGGTCTGTTTTTTTCCATAGCATGAAAAAGGTCTGAAATTTGCAATCAGAAGTCATTTCCTCTCTAAAAAGTTGCCTCCTATAACCCGATTTATTTAAAGCCGCTATCTTATGCGATTTTTTTTTATTTTAACGCGACACAACATAATGACGTCATGTGACATGCGAAACTGAGGACTGCCCCCTCAGGGGATCAGTCTGTTTCACTTGGACGATTGTCTCTTTTAGCAATATTTCAAATGTCAATAAATAATAAAAAAAAAAAATCCTACACATATCAGGGTCATGTCTGCACTCATAATGCCCTCAGGGGATCAGTCTGTTTCACTTGGACGATTGTCTCTTTTCGTAGTTTGGAGTATTCGTACTAGTTCGGCTAATCCCGTCGCAAGTAGTTACGAATGAAGCGATATGCTTATCATTAGAAGTTGTTTTATTATTTGTTATTGGTTGTCAAAATTAAACTAATTCAAAAATTCAAAGAAGCGATATGCTTATCATTAGAAGTCGTTTTATTATTTGTTATTGGTTTTCAAAATTAAACTAATTCAAAAATTCAAAATTCAAAAATTCAAAATTTCCAAATTTCAAAAAATTTAAATTTCAAAAATTTTAAAATTCAAAATTCCAAAAATTCAATAAAATTCAAAATTCAAAAATTTAAAAATTTAAAAATTCAAAAATACCAAATTTTCAAAATTTTCAAAATTTCAAAAAAAAATTTAAAATTCAAAATTCCAAAAATTTCAAAATTAAAAAATTTCAAAATTTGAAATATTTCAAAATTCAAAAATGTCAAATTCAAAAATTTCAAAATTCCAAAATTTCAAAATACCATGAATAATTGTTGCCTTTTAGGTTCGGTCGATATGTGTTGCATTTATCGACCTGAGAAAAGTATTATCGACCGAGACGATATCAGGTCGATAAATAGAGTTTAATAACCAGTGTGTTTGAGATACTCCGCACTCGTTCTTATATCGGGGCCATTTCTCTACCTCGGGAGATATTTTCAGTATCTCAAACACACTGGTTATTAAACTCTATTTATCGACCTGATATCGGTAGAGAAATGGCTCCTATATAAAAACTCGTGCTCCGCACTCGTTCTTATATCGGGGCCATTTCTCTACCTCGGGAGATATTTTCAGTATCTCAAAAACACTGGTTATTAAACTATATATTACAAAATTTAAAATGATTTTATTAATATTTCTAATGATTAATGCCTTTTTACACCAGGGAGATATTTCCCAGTAGAACAAACGAGTAGATATAGCTTTTCTCTTCCCAGTATTTCCTATACAAATCACAGACAAATATGTAATATATACACATATCGACCTCACTAAAAGGCAATAATTTTATAATATTGCTGATAACAGGTTTGGCATGGAGGAGTTAGTCCAAATTTACCACAGTCCGGACATGATCAATCTTTAATACGAGAGGGAAATGATAAATGGTCAAGGGTGGGCCACAGCTTGTGAGATTGAAACTGTGTGTACCATTTTAAGCTACAACATCAATGTAACATGAGTTTGGTGCAGAGCAATATCACATGTATTCTTTTTCAACCAATGAAGGAGAATTGTCATGTACAACGATTGACTTGCTTTTGAAGAATAAACAGTTTCAAGTCCTAATGACGATGATAGTAGTAAAAGTAAAAAGCGAATATCACCCACCGAAAACACGCATGGCAACAAGAGCAAACATAATTTAGTACACCATATACTGAACCAAATAAGGACTCAAATTCCAACTCTAATATAACCAATGACATCCAATCTTTATGTAGGAAACTAGGAATCAAAACCTCTTGAAAACGAAACACAGTCAGAATCAAAGAAAAGGGAAATGAGAAATAAACGGGGAAAAAGGTATATTATCAAAACATATCAAATAAATGACATACCAGAAGCTGCACCATTACAGAAAAATGAAAAATTCAACCTTGCTATGGATGCTATACTTGCCTTTGAAATAGAACAGATGTCGTACGTTTTTTCTAAATGCGAAATTTGTCTAGAAAGAAGAACTGAATTGAAAATGTTCAATGACACTGTTTGTAGTAGCTGCCAAAAAGATATGTCAGATACAAAATAATTCTCTCTGGAAAACAATATAAACCCAGGAAAGAGTAAAAATAAGATAATTTTCAAAATTTGGTTTTAAAAAAATCACACCGTATATACCTTAACTTTTACAATAAACTTGGTTGAACATCTATGATAAAGAGGAAGCGTCTCCGTGGTCGAATGGTTAACGATGTTGCATTCTAAACCTTCACCTCTCATCGCTGCTGGTTCGAATTCCACTGGGAGCTCGATTTGTAAGTGAGGAAGTGTCGATTCTTACGGATGACGGGAGGTTTACATTACTGGTTCTACCCAGGAAAAGTGGGTGGACGCCTCCAACACAACAAAAATCGACCGTCATACTAGTATATAACCTTACATCTGTTGAAAATGACGTAAAACACCATACAAACAAACAAACCATGATAAAGATCGAGTTTGAGTTTACCACCTACCACAATTTAGAGGTGTGTCAAATGCCTAGGCCATTGCTTGGTCAGCTGATTTTGATGATCGAAATTATGAATAGTCAATTAATATTAATTTACTCATATGTTGATTGACAAGAAACATACGATAGGTTAGTATTTTATCACAACAATATAGAATAATTATTAAGAGTAAAATATTTGGTTTACAAGTTAAATTTTACATGCGATCCGATATATCATGCAAGTATTTATTTTAAGAGCTCTGCTCGGTCTTAGGCAGTGCCTAAAATTCATATTATTGTGGAGATTGTGAACATTCTAGCGATGTCGTTTTTAAGTGTACACCGCTGTAATTTCACTAGTTACCAGCCATATGGAGTACACAGAAAGTGATGACGTCATTTTGTATACACATTATCGCATTGCGCAATCGAACACACACAATAGACTGCACATGGGAGCAATTCTGTCTTTTGGTAACTGTTGCGATCCATGATCATATAGTGAAAACACTTTGGAGAAAATGTAGTACAATGTATTTTACAAGTTAGCCAATTTACATTGAAATTAGGCCACTTAAACGTTCGGTACCTGGCTGATTCGGACCCCATTATAATTTCCTGATTTCTGTATTAATACATACTATTGTATTAATTCAGAGCTAACTATTTATGTTCGAAACAATGCTTAATTAGAACACAGAAATGTTTTATTATAGATTATTTATTGTATTTATTAATGGTTTTCCTTTGTTCTTGCTTACGTTTAATTTTTCGTAAACCTGAAGGTCTGAGCCTAAACCGTGCTAATCATAATTTTTCATTGCAGAGATGTTGAATTTTTTTTATTATTTCCAGTAGGTGATAAAATTTGTGTTACTCGGTTTTTATCCTTAGGTTCTTTAGTAAAATAAAAATCTTTGGACGAGTAAAAAGGCGATAATTTTCAATATTTTGATTTTGAAAGTTACATATATTGAATAAATTTGCATGGATGTACATGAAATATGCAGGTTTTTAAAAAAATCACACTGTAGATACCTTAATTTTAACAGTAAACTTGGTTGAACATCAAGGATAAAGACCGAGTTTATCACCTACCAGAATGTATTAGGTATGTCTTATTTCTGGTCACTGATTGGTCAGTTATTTTGATGATGCTCTATCAAAATTATGAATAAATGCCGGTATATTTCAGACGCGTTATAAATGACAGATTCGGCAGTTATACCATGGTCTACACAATTTTAAACGCGCCTAATTGTAATGTTTACACACAACCAGTTTATCAGCTATGTAAAACATTCCCTTACCAAAAATATAGGCTTCTGGCGACTATTTGCTGCAACTCTGTGGCAAACATTGCTGCAAAGCTGCGGCGAACAAGTTTGCGGCGATGTTGCGGTACACTTTTATCATGCCGCAGCGAACAAATATGCAAATGAGGTTCTGGTGATGTTTCGGCGATGTTCACCGCAACTTTGCAGCAGACCTCATTTGCATGGTAAAAGTGTGCGGCAACTTTGCAGCAAACTTCATTTGAATATCATTTGAATAACGCTTTTAGCTGTAATCTTCTGGCGATGTTCGCTGCAACTTTGCAGCAAACTTCATTTGCATAAAATGTTTCTCTGCACTGTTCTGCCGATGCTTGTGGTGATGTTCGCTGCAAAGTTGCGGCAATGTTCGCCAACACATCGCGGCAAAGTTTTTCAAAATAAATAATGGACTGAAATTATGAAATGAAACAATGGTGCGCCGTTTTAAAAAAATATATGTTTAGATCAAAAACATGATTTTTTTTCACTATTTAACATGGACTGCACCAAATTTAAATAAATGGGAACGATTTAAATAAATCGACACTAAATAAATGCTCTCGATTTAAAGTATATCCTTACGATTTGTTATGTGGGGTGTTGCGGGAGTCCTACGAAAGTTGACATTTCAAAATGTCTCGTAAGGGTCACATGCCTAGTTAGGAAATTCCTCACGGATATATGTCTCACGCCCATTGTTTTACGCGTGCTCATGGATATGTCGACCGCTGTCATTTCTGCATTACTCACATTTTATGGAGATGTCAACCGCTGTCATTTCTGCATTACTCACATTTTCATGGAGATGTTGACCGCTGTCATTTCTGCATTACTCCCATTTTATGGAGATGTCGACTGCTGTCATTTCTGCATTACTCCTATTTTCATGGAGATGTCGACCGCTGTCAATTCTGCATTACTCTCATTTTCATGGAGATGTTGACCGCTGTCATTTCTGTATTTCTCCCATTTCATGGAGATGTCGACCGCTGTCATTCCTGCATTACTCTCATTTTCATGGAGATGTCGAGCACTGCCATTCCTGCATTACTCCCATTATCATGGAGATGTCGACTGCTGTCATTTCTGCATTACTCACATTTTATGGAGATGTCAACCGCTGTCATTTCTGCATTACTCACATTTTCATGGAGATGTTGACCGCTGTCATTTCTGCATTACTCCCATTTTATGGAGATGTCGACTGCTGTCATTTCTGCATTACTCCTATTTTCATGGAGATGTCGAGCGCTGCCATTCCTGCATTACTCCCATTATCATGGAGATGTCGACCGCTGTCATTTCTGCATTACTCCCATTTTCATGGAGATGTCGAGTGGTGTCATTTTTGCATTACTCCCATTTTATGGAGATGTCGACCGCTGTCATTTCTGCATTACTCTCATTTTCATAGAGATGTCGAGCGCTGCCATTTCTGCATTACTCTCATTTTCACGGAGACGTCGAGCACTGTCATTTCTGCATCACTCCCATTTTCACAGAGATGACGAGCGCTGTCATTTCTGCATCACTCCCATTTTTATGGAGATGTCGAGCGCTGTCATTGCGCATTACTCTCACTTTTACAGAGATGTCGACCGTTGTTATTCCTGCATTACAGTCATTTCATAGAGATGTCGAGCGCTGTCATTTCTGCTTTACTCTCATTTTCAAGGAGATGTCGACCGCTGTCATTTCTGCATTACTCTCATTTTCATAGAGATGTCGAGCGCTGCCATTTCTGCATTACTCTCATTTTCATGGAGACGTCGAGTACTGTCATTTCTGCATGTCTCTAATTTTCACAGAGATGACGAGCGCTGTCATTTCTGCATCACTCCCATTTTTATGGAGATGTCGAGCGCTGTCATTGCGCATTACTCTCACTTTTACAGAGATGTCGACCGTTGTTATTCCTGCATTACAGTCATTTCATAGAGATGTCGAGCGCTGTCATTTCTGCTTTACTCTCATTTTCAAGAAGATGTCGAGCGCTGTCATTTCTGCTTTACTCTCATTTTCAAGGAGATGTCGAGCGATGTCATTTCTGCATTTCTCCCATTTTCAAGGAGATGTCGAGCGATGTCATTTCTGCATTACTCCCATTATCATGGAGATGTCGTGCGGTCATTTCTGCATCACTCCCATTTTTATGGAGATGTCGAGCGATGTCATTTCTGCATTACTCCCATTATCATGGAGATGTCGAGCGCTGTCATTTCTGCATCACTCCCATTTTTATGGAGATGTCGAGCGATGTCATTTCTGCATTACTCCCATTATCATGGAGATGTCGTGCGGTCATTTCTGCATTACTCCCATTATCATGGAGATGTCGAGCGCTGTCATTTTCATGGAGATGTCGAGAGCTGTCATTTCTGCATTACTCCCATTTTCAAGGAGATGTCGAGCGATGTCATTTCTGCATTACTCCCATTATCATGGAGATGTCGTGCGGTCATTTCTGCATTACTCCCATTATCATGGAGATGTCGAGCACTGTCATTTTCATGGAGATGTCGAGAGCTGTCATTTCTGCATTACTCTCATTTTCACGGAGATGTCGAGTGCTGTCATTTCAGCATTGCTCCCATTATCATGGAGATGTCGAGCGCTGTCATTTCTGCATCACTCCCATTTTTATGGAGATGTCGAGCGATGTCATTTCTGCATTACTCCCATTATCATGGAGATGTTGTGCGGTCATTTCTGCATTACTCCCATTATCATGGAGATGTCGAGCGCTGTCATTTTCATGGAGATGTCGAGAGCTGTCATTTCTGCATTACTCTCATTTTCACGGAGATGTCGATTGCTGTCATTTCAGCATTGCTCCCATTATCATGGAGATGTCGAGCGCTGTCATTTCTGCATCACTCCCATTTTTATGGAGATGTCAAGCGCTGTCATTGCGCATTACTCTCACTTTTACAGAGATGTCGAGCGCTGTTATTCCTGCATTACTCTCCTTTTCATAGAGATGTCGACCGCAGTCATTTCTGCATTACTCTCGTGTTCATGGAGATGTCGAACGCTGTCATTCCTGCATTACTCCCATTTTCATGGAAATGTCGAACATCATCCTAACTGTAGCAGTCCAATAGGCACTTGGTGCCTGGATATCTTAGAATCAGCACCAGACCCTTAGGACAGACCCACACACATAAATTTAAACATTTACCAATGGAGGTCAGGTTATGGGTCTGATGATGGTCTGGGGCTGATTCCGAAAGTTCCAGGCGATTGTTACCTAACCAGATGAAAAATGCAAAACTTGCTATTTTCAGACATATAAAAATAAAAATAAAACAGTTATATACTTACAATATACAGGTGTGGAACAATTCCCCTTCAGAATATTCACTCAAATAAACTCATTCAAATTCATTGTTTTAAATTGTTACAATTTCATTGAAAAATAGTACACTGTTGACAACAGGTACACCATTGCCTATATAGACACATGATAACTGGTTATTTATGCAAAAATACCACAATTTCTTGAACACATGTGTTTCTAATAGAATAATCTCTGCAGGATACTGCATGATACTGCATCAGATCAAAGGAAATTGCATACTACCTGGTAATAATAATTAACTGACCCAGTCAGCAAGATTATCCAGCTTAATTTCCCTCCAAATCTATCATAAATTGTGTTTCTACATGACTGTACACTTATATTATTCTGATATTAAGAATTAATTATCTTTGTCATTTTTTGACTTTTAAATACATGTTATTTAAAGGGTGTACATCAGGATTTTTTATGAAACATCTTAAATCATAAAAATGTTCCAGTTCATGTTAAAACACTTATATCAATCAAAATATGATGTTAGAACCACTGTGTTACTATCTAAACTTTGAAAACACCATATAGCTAGGACGGAATCGGACGTAAAATGCTGAAATTAACCCTGGTGCGTCACCTAGGATAGCACATATTACTGTGCAGAATAAGTTTTTTGGCAAATAATGGATCATTTTTAGGCTCATTCATTATGTTTAGGACATTCAGTGTAGAAAATATTACTATTTGTCATTTTTTAGTCGGACACCTAGACCCCCATGAAAATCCTGATGTACTCCCTTTAAAGTATGACTGTGCTTAAATTTCAAAGTAGATTTTATATTTCTTAAATTTGTAGATAGTTCCTATATAATAATTCACAATGACTTAAACTATTAAATTGACTTGTCATCATGATGGTCATGTTAATGCAGAGTAATATTGATATCATTTTGCACTTGGGACACAATTTTAATTGTTCTGGTTTTAAATGTTGAAGTTATCATGATGTTTGGAATTTAAAAATGTTCTTGCAACACAATAATACATATTTTGGCTTTTTATATATTTTTTAAATAATTGAATTGAATTGAATGTTGTTTAACGGCTCATCAACACAATATAGGTTATTTAGAGCCGCCCCAGAGAGAGGGGAAGAATACATAGGAATCCGGGAACAGTGCCCTACTCTTATATCGAAAAGATTCCTATGGTTCTTTAACGTGCTCGCAGGATAGACCGATACATGGGACCGTTTACGTCCCCATCCGATGGACGAGGCTAAGCTAGGGAAAGTGTCTTGCCCAAGAACACACCGACGACACTCAGTGGCACCATGGAGGATTGAACCCGGGGCCTCCGGTTACAAATCCGCCGTGCCACCGATTGAAAAAATAAGGTTCCACTAAAAGTTTTATACATGTACTTAGCAAAATAACTTGTTAAGTGGTCCTTTGACATAAAATCCACATTTTACTTGAGTACATTTTACTTGAGTAATAAGTAACATACAAGAAATAACAACCATCTGTATAAAGTTTAAGCTTTGTGATGAAGTTTTGGCGAACGGAGATAAAGCAGATCGGAATGGAAATGTTTGTCGTGATCTTATGGCGAATAAAGAAACGGCAAATCTGAACTGAAAAGTTTGTAGCAATGTTACGGCGTGCAATAAAAAAAAATCGGAATGGTAAAGATTGTCGCAATGTTGTGGCGAACAACAAAACAGGTCACCTACCAGAATAATATAGGCCAGCCACCTCAAAACATGTCACTCATTATTTGTATATAGACCAGCCACTTCACAACAGGTCACATACCAGAATAATATAGACCAACCACTTCAAAACAGGTAACCTACCAAAATAATATAGACCAACCACTTTAAAACAGGTCACCTACCAGAATAATATAGGCCAGCCACCTCAAAACATGTCACCCATCATTTGTATATAGACCAACCACTTCAAAACAGGTCATCTACCAGAATAATATAGGCCAGCCACCTCAAAACATGTCAGTCATCATTTGTATATAGACCAACCACTTCAAAACAGGTCACCTACCAGAATAATATAGACCAACTACTTCAAAACAGGTCACCTACCAGAATAATATAGGCCAGTCACATAAAACATGTCACCCATCATTTGTATATAGACCAACCACTTCAAAACAGGTCACCTACCAGAATAATATAGGCCAGCCACCTCAAAACATGTCACCTATCATTTGTATATAGACCAACCACTTCAAAACATGTCAGCTACCAGAATTATATAGACCAACCACTTCAAAACATGTCATCTAACATAATGATCTAGACCAACCACTTCAAAACAGGTCACCTACCAGAATAATATAGGCCAGCCACCTCAAAACATGTCACCCATCATTTGTATATAGACCAACCACTTCAAAACAGGTCACCTATCAGAATAATATAGGCCAGCCACCTCAAATCATGTCACCCATCATTTGTATATAGACCGATTTTTTTATGATGGGGGACATGTTTTGAAGTGGCTGTTCTATATACATATGATGGGTGACATGTTTTGAGGTGGCTGGTCTATATACATATGATGGGTGACATGTTTTGAGGTAGCTGGTCTATATACATATGATGGGTGACATGTTTTGAAGTGGCTGGTCTATATACAAATGATGGGTGACATGTTTTGAGGTGGCTGGTCTATATACATATGATGGGTGACCTGTTTTGAAGTAGCTGGTCTATATACAAATGATGGGTGACATGTTTTGAGGTAGCTGGTCTATATACATACGATGGGGGACATGTTTTGAAGTGGCTGGTCTATATACATATGGTGGGTGACATGTTTTGAAGTGGCTGGCCTATATACTTACGGAAGGTGACCTGTTTAGAAGTGGCTGGTCTATATACAAATGATGGGTGACATGTTTTGAGGTGGCTGGTCTATATACATATGATGGGTGACATGTTTTGAAGTGGCTGGTCTATATACAAATGATGGGTGACATGTTTTGAGGTGGCTGGTCTATATACATATGATGGGGGACATGTTTTGAAGTGGCTGGTCTATATACATATGATGGGTGACATGTTTTGAAGTGGCTGGCCTATATACTTACGGAAGGTGACCTGTTTTGAAGTGGATGGTCTATATACATATGATGGGTGACCTGTTTTGAAGTGGCTGGTCTATATACAAATATTGGTGACATGTTTTGAAGTGGCTGGTCTATATACATATGATGGGTGACATGTTTTGAAGTGCTTGGTCTATATAATTCCACTTACCAGAAAACGAATTCGCACAATTGATGTCTGGCGTGACATTCAATTACTTTCTCTAACGTCTGTTCGCTGCTCACCCACCCTCGAACGCAATTGGAGGCAATCGAGTGGATTGTAAATCCCTCTATTGAGCTGTATGTTTCTTCAACAGACATTACAGTCGATTTCTATTTGAACAATGTTCATATGTCTATCATTTAAGCTATCTGAAGTGAGTTACCAATCTAGTTAAACGTCAGGTTATGTTAACATTTTAACGAATTTATCATTTTACCGCTAGTTTTCATGTTGTTTACTGTTGAAGAGTTGGAGATCAAGGGAGTTAACTCGGTGTACGCAAGAAGATGACGTCATGTAATCGAAGTGGTAGGTATTTAGTGAATCCCCTATCGTCAGTTGTGACTTAGCCGGTGTATGTATAGAATGATCTTCTACTTTCTCTTTCCGGTTTGGTGACCATAGTTCTGCCGACGTATTATCTTATTTCGCAAAAGGTATGTAAGTTCTTTTAACTTTTATATATCTAGTTATGAGACTAAATCATTGCATATTTGACAAAGGTAAACACGTCACACCACTAATTAGTATTAACATAATACAGAATAAAGTATTGCATGACCTATACAGTATCCAGGGGCGGATCCAGGATTTCAGCTTAGGGGGTGCGCGTAAGATTTTGGTCAATTTTCGGGTCCGTTTCTATCCTCATAAAACGGTTGCGGTAGTGCATTGATAGGGTAAAAAAGTCCGTTTTCAAATAACAGGATTTAACAATGTGTTAATTAAACAACTCCTTAGCCATTATGCGTCGAGCGAGCGAAGCGAGCGATAACATTTTTTTATACTGAGGGCGTGCATCGAAATTGTTTGATATGTTATCTACAGTAACATGGAAATACATGTATGAATACAAAAGTAAGTTTTCAAATAAAAGGATTTAACAATTTGAATGTGTTAATTAAACCACTCATTAGCCATTGTGTCGAGCGAGTGAAAAAATTGTTTATACTGAGGGTGTGCATCGAAATTGTTTGATATTTTATCTACAGTAACATGGACATACATGTATGATCCGGAATTTTTAGGGGGCGCGCTAGTGGTATCTAAGAATTTGTACAAATATTCTAGATCTACTTTCGTTTTCGGAATAGCTTCATATACTTCCAATCTGACAAATGTTGACTAAATATTTAACTGTGAGAATCGTTTAGATCGTATAGTTTTATATTCTGTACCTACGTTACATGGTGTGTACAATCTATGTAGGTAAACAATATAAAACTATAAGAGCTATTATTCTCACTGACATCTTGTTATAGCTCTAGATAATTAATCGTTGGAGTGGTCGCTCTGCTTCATATATTCTACTTTCATTTTCCGATTCGTTGTTGAAAACATGATAACTGATTAAATGGGTGTTTACATCTCAGTAGAGTACAGTAGAGTACTGAGATAGTCTTAAATTTCGCAAAACCTATACTCCATCTAGTACACTCTACTAAATTTAACATAATAGTAAACACGGCTGATCATATCAGATTAAATATTTCATGGCCCATATCAATAATTTAGGTCATTTTCAAAAAATGGAAAGATAGTGGCAATTTTCTCTTTTCAGCTAGTTTACATTACGTCTTTTTCTTTTTTGATTTATATAGGTATATATAATTTACAAATTTAAAGAACAAAATTAACAATAACAATGCAGTTTAAGAATTGTATATGGTAATGAACATGTCAAATCTACAGATTGTTCGTTGTCCCACGGTGGTGGTACACATTGCGTGCATTAATCTTTTTTAAAAGAAGGTGGTATTTTGTTGAAGTTTGTTTCAGGTTTACTCGATTAATGTGTTCAGTTTACATGTATTAATAAAACAATTGCCACGTGTAATTGTTTCATGAAAAGTTGCCAGTTTATATACTGTCCCACGGATTTGTGTCCGTGATGTTACTTTTATGTAAACAATGAAATACGAGTAAACTCCCTTTAGTTAACGAATCCTCTCATAGTTTTAACTTCCATCGTAAAGATGAAGGAGTGTTTTTTGGATACATTTTTTTGTTCGATGTATGTACAAAAGGTTAAGTGAGTGTCTTTACGTATTCTTTTGTCATGTCTTCGAAGTTACCAGTATAAACGATAAATGCAATCTGATATTAAAAATACTCTACAAACAATTGTCTCGTCTGCAAAAATAATCAATGTCCCGGGGAGCATTTGTTATTTTTTTGTTTGCAATTATCTGATAAAAATGCATTCTTAATATGAATGTCAATCTAGTATAGCCTGTAAACAGAGTTGGACTATGTATCAATATAGTTCATATTGAATTAAAACAAAAAGTAACAGCACAGACACCGGAGGTAACATATATGACAACCAGTTTGTAACTTCAGGGACAATTGTTTGAACATATTCATATATAGTTATGTTTGAGTAATGATGTTTAAGATGTAACATGCCGTCGAAATGTATCAAATGTATCGTGCACTATCTCTAACGAATATAACTGTGTGTACGGCCTTAATAGTCACATTCGCAAAGTATGATTAATATATACATAAGCAACATTAAAGACAATTGTATTATAGCACAAACCAAAGGTTTTCATATTAAGTGTTTCGTTCTTTTTGTTTTTAAGCAATATGTGAACGTGTTAAAAGCTTCCCAAAATTACACCACAAACAATTATAGTCATAGGTCATAACTTTGATGCAAAACTGATAACAATTCTGGAGTCGCCTTTGGTGAAACAAAATATGTCATTGATGTTACCTAATTTTACAATAACACAAGTGAACGATTTGAAAATAGTAAATGGTTTGCTTTTGTTTTAAAACAGAAGTGCACACGTATCATGCATTACAAAATGTTGCCATTAATCGTATACAGTCATCACTGTGATGCAAAACTGATAATATTTCTGAGTGGTCATTGGTATTTCAAAATATGTCCATGATGTTACCGCAGTGTATGTGCTGTTACCGCTACTTATTTGTGACAAAGTGGTACAATTGATATTGTCATATATTTTAGTTTGCCATTTCTATTTAAAATGTTATGGTTTGAGATAATTCAAATAATATTTAGGGCAAGATAATGCTTAATCTTTTTATTTTGTTTGTTATTTAAAAGAAAAAAGAAAAAAAAAACTTGACGCACTTTTAACAATGATAAAGAGACAACTATCCCAGTATTTAGTTTTGATGTAAACACAGTAATATATGAATCACATTAGTGTGATATTTTACTTTATACTTTAGTTTTCACCGTTTAAATTCATCAAACAAGTTCGGTAACATCACAGACACATGGCAAGGGTTGTTGCTGCTTTAAAAGCGCTGATATATATGTATTTTGGGGTTTCTGTTGTAATTTTTTTTTTACCTCGAATTGCAGCAGAACGACCCCAAAATAAACACATATATAATAAATCACCATGAAATGGTGATTTTAACTTGATTTATTAAAACTTTTTTAAAATAGGGGTAGTGAAGATTGCAAGTTTAAATTTTTTTAAATAAATCATCATGAATTGGTGATTTTACTTGATTTATTAAAACTTTTTTATAAGTTATCAAAATTATAAAATGTTTCTTTAATACAAAACAAATTTGTTGATTTGTTATTAAAATTACATTCAAATCAACAATTTTCTGACCTTGAATACAAAGGTGGTGGATCGTACTCATACACATTACTAAAACAATTTATTACACACTTTTTAGACTTTTTTGTAATGTTGCCATTGCTTCTTTTCTTCCCTGTTCCACTAGTTCTTTTTTTTGAGCTTCACTTATTTTAGCCTTTTTTTGTTTGGTGTCTTCTTTTAAACTATAATATTTATCTAACTCATCTAAAATCATCTTAAACTCTTGATCAGATATTTGTGCATCACTCAACGCTTTTGATATTAACTGCTTTATACTATTTAACTTAGCCTCTGCCAAAGTTTTTATTTCATGATGTTTTTGAGCTTTTACATTAAGCTTGCGTCTGATAAGATTAACACAAACACCTGTAGCTCCACATATTATTGCTGCTATTTCCAAAGGTAACAAAACTGGAATAACAAATCCAATCCCAGCCATAATAACACCTGCTGATATCAAGGTAGTGTCAATTCCATCTGTAATATTAATACCACGTTTATATTTTTTATAAAGTGACTGACGTATATCTCGTTCTGTTATTAACTTTTTTTCAATTTCTGAAATCTTTTGTAATCTATAATTTTGTCCGTTTTCCACTGAATTTTCCACTGACAAATCAGGATATATACTTGGTGCTGTCGGTTGCTTTGGCATTTTTTTTATTAATCAATAAAAAATTAAATTAATTCAATTAATAATGATGCCACCGTATTTACAGCTGTAGCGTTAGCAACCTTGCATACAAAGTTAACAACAGAACCAGCACCAATCTCTAAAGGTTTATCAAAGTTATCATGATTGCGTGGAATGATGTGAAGCGTTATACCATAATTTGGTTGTTCAACACCATTGACAGAAACTATTACAGATACGTCACCAACTAATCGGTCACTTGCTAAACCTATTCCCATAATCCGTCCACGGCGTGTCATTACATGCCCCACATTTTTTTCTGCCCCGCCGTTACCAAATGAGAGTATTCTATTCAACACAAGTGGGCCCTTAGCCTCTGCAAATATTGTTATAATCCCGTATTTAAGATTATCAACTCTATTTTTTAAATGATTAAACTGGTCAACAAAAGGCGCAATTCGCCTATATAAATTTTGAACATCATTTATCAAAGCCTCTAAGTCTTCTGTTTTTTTAGGTCTTGTTGGTCCATATATACTCATTGTTTTTTTTATAAAAATATATTTTTTAAATAATTTCTAAAACACAACTCATAGGCAAACCGTGATTAAATATCTTGTTGCCATACTCATCTCTAACTTCTATTTTCAATTCAGTAATTGCACCATTCATAAGACAGTGATATTCAGGATAAAAACTTGTATATACTATATCTCCAAACTCCTTATTAACTACAGGTACAACACCTATAATAGTGCTTGGCTTACCATTGAAATAATTACTACTCGTATTAACTTGTTCCAGATGAACATATAGCTGTTTATAAGGAGCTAAATTAATTGGGTAATCTCCTATATTAGTACCTGTCAACCATTTTCTGTCCTTGAATCCCAGCATTTTTGAAAGACCGCTTGACATTCGTGTCTCTATTGGCGTATGTATAATGGCTGTACCAATTTGGACAATACTGTCCAGGATAATACTTTCATTTAGCTTTTTAAAATCTTCTACCAAGTCTTGAAAGTTATAGAGTCCACCTGGAAAATGTTCTATTTTGTCTGGGTTTCTTGTCTTTGCGGTTTCATGAATAATATTATACCAACCAATAGTGTATGTAAAACTTTTTAATCCAACGCGCTTAGTTCCATCTCTATTATCGATATACTGTTGTAAATTAATAGAGTTGTCTATGTTTGAAATTGTATGAAACATTTTTTTTTTTAATATATAAATATAAAAACACAAATAAAAATGATTTCTAAAGAATTCAAATATAACCCGGATGCTCAATATTTAAATACTTTTAGCAAGAAAGTGATAGATATAATAAATCAAAACATAGTCATTACATCAGACGGTAAAGACTTTAAAGCATCATTCCCCAATGTCTTTGAAAAATACAAACTTCCATACGTCAAATCAGATGCTATAGTCCAACGTTGGGGAACAGATTGGTTGTTATTTTGGCAGAATCAGTTAGACTTTGCTATTTGGTGTGCAACAACTGGATGTGGTATTGATTTTAACAATCATCTAAAAGCTGATACTTTAGTTGGATCGTTATTTCGATTTCATGTCTACTACCAAGTCAGAAGAATATTATTTGAGATGAGTGTAGCATTACCGCAAGACTCAAATTGGAATGCTTTTAATAACACATATAACCGAAACGCATACGAGAGAATATGCAAGGAGTTTAACGTTGACTTAAATTCAGACTGGAGACAGAAACAAAGCTATAATAATGGTCTAGGAACAATTTACAATTACTGGACACATATTGGTTATCATCCTTTGGTAAATACTGTATACGACAACAAAACGATGAGTTTTACAGTCTATGAGAGTGATAAAACATATCACATTGATTACATTGCACAAGGATCTGAGACTGACAACAGCTGGTCTACTTTTATACTAGATGATTCATCTGGATTTACAAGAGCTGGAGTAGAAAGAATCAATGACAGCATAAGAACATACTGCTGGGCAATCCTTGGCTCACAATCACAAACAAGAACAGATATACTTGGAACTGGAACAGCATTTGATGCACAGAAACAATTTTTAGCAAATGTAGAGGACGCAATAAATAGCCCCATCGACTTGCCCAGTCAAATTTCAAGATACGAAAACACCCTAAAATATGTAAGAAGTAAAGTAAATTTTGTCTATGGAAGTGGATTGTATATGTCTCCGAGTGACATGGAATTAAGAATTGGAACAATACAAGACTACAATAATGAAATTGTAATAGCAACCGATGCACAAGCATTAGGATTGAATAATGATGTAAATGTAAAACCAGTGCCACCAAAAAATATTCAACCTTTTCAAGGCACCACGACAAAGAAATTTTTACCGGAACACTTTGATAAATCATCAATACATAAAACTGTGGAACATAACCCATCAGAAATACAAAATATAGCGACTGAACACGAAGATAACAAAACAACTATAATTGTTGGTACTATAGTAATAGGCCTTGCTGCATTACTTATTTACGAGATTTACTAAACCACTCTTTGGCTGCCACATACAACAAACCGGAAACAAACACAAGCAGAGCCCATAGATTGTTACCAAGCCAATTAATAACATTACCTGTTGCAGATAAAAGCCATGATACTATTGCACCAATAACTCCTGGAAGTGCTGCAGCAGCTTTACCAGCTAGGTTGGCAAGAAGTTTACCAAGATTAAGTAGTTGTTTTTTTATCCAGTCTTTTACACTTGATGGATCAGGTTTTGGAGTTGGAGTTGGAGTTGGAGCAGCACTTGATGTAGGAATAATGGTCTCAACTAATACACCAATAATCATACCAAAGGCAGTCAAAATACTAACAATAGTAATACCTTGCTCCCTAAACAAGGTTTTGATTCTCTCACCTAATGTTGTGTCTTCTTTTAACACCTTATTTATAGTTTCTTTTATCCTGTTTATTTGACTGCGTAATGCTTCTTTGTTTTCACTCGCCGCTTCAAGTCGTGAACTTCTTTCATCTTCTAAGTTTTTTATTCTGTCACGTATGCGCTCTTGTTGAAACTCATCCTCCTGCCCGGGGGTGCTAACCTGTTCTAATTTTTGTTTTTCTTTTGTTATGTCTTTATCAAGCTCAGTGAGCTTTGAGAGATTATTAGTAAGTTATCCACGAAAGCTTTGCAATACCTTATCTAAACCTCGTATCTCTCGCATTGTTAGACCTTCTGTTTGTGTTTGAACAGCAGTTTTAGAATGAGTTTCATCTATTATATCACTCAAATCACTCTCAATTGTATTTACAGCATCTACTGTATTTTGTACATCTTCAGTTGTTGAAAATGTTTGCATTGGTATATTTTCTCCTCCTTTTGTGAGGGTATCTCTTGTTTTTGCTAAGGATGCTAATTCTGCCCTACCCTGAGCAATTCTTTCACGTGGGGCTAAATAATCATATATTTTTAAATTATTTTTTATGAATTCAATGCCATATTTTCTACGTAGAGTGTCCAGCACATAAAACTTGATTGGTTCGTTTGGATTATATCCCTTATAATAGGTAAGTGGAACATTATCTATCCCCAGCCGAACTGCATATAACAATATTCTACCGTTTTCATCATTAACCACTTTAAAATCATTTTTATAATCAATTCCGCTGATCTTAGCATTAACTTCAGTTAAAAATTGATCTACTAACCACTTTTTTTGTGTAAGCTGTTCTTCTGTTTTATCTTCTCCTTCAAGCTGATCAATAAGCTTATTTTCATTTACAATTTGTCTCTGAAATTCTGAGGCAGGTTGTATAAATTCGTCTTCGTCTTCGTCTTTGTCTTCGTCTTCAAGTATTCTATCTAAGTCTTCTTCAGTCATATCGAACGCAGGATTTTCAAATCCTCCTTCAGCCATTGTTTATTTTATTTAATTTTAAAAAATATATTTAAAAAATAAAAACAATGTCGGCTTACGGAAACAAACTCAGCCCTCATAGAAAACTAAGAGAACCTCATGGTGCCAAAGGCATCCGCACAAGTGTAGTAATAACTAATAATCCCTCAACAATAGACCAAAACCAGCAACTGCTTGTGAGATTTCCAAATCTAAGTACTAATGATGTGATAGTTCCAAGTACTGCTCGTCTTGCCTTTGAAATAGAACTTAAAAGCAGAACAGACGCCAACGCTACTCTATTTCAAAATCTGGGTAGAACAATTGTGAAAAAAATGACAATAATTATAAGTGGCAATGAAGTCATGTCAATAGATGACAGTGATATATATCATTGTTATATAGATTTATGGAAAAGCCCTACTGAACGACAAAACACAGCTTACCAAGGTATTGGTAAAGCAAACATGTTAAAACATAGAGTTAGCGCGGGAGATGCTTCCTCAGACACTAAAGATGAAGCTATAGCAGCAGCTTATGAAAATAGATTTTGTATTCCACTGGACTTTGAAATGTTAGAAAGTCATATGCCATTTTATCAAGCGGGGCTTGGTGATAGGTTAGAATATGAATTAACGTTTAACGATTATAACAAAGTTATCAAAAGCGCTGATGCTGATGCATCTTATGTAATAAAAAATATCTGCTTGGAATTTGATACGGTTAGTGATGTTGAATTATCCAGACAAATAAGACAGCAAATCAATGGTAAGATGTCATTTATGTATGATCGTATCTTGCGACATAGAAAAATAATAGCAAACAAATCTGATACTCTTTGGAACATCAACATTAATGTACCAGCACGGAGCATGAAAGGTATTTTAATGCTGTTTGAAGACCCAGAAAGAACAGACACGGAAACCTATTACAACCCAAAGATTGAAAAGGTTGAAATGACAATAGAGGGAGTACCAAATCAGTTGTATAGTCAGGGCATGAAGGCATATCAACATTGGGATGAAATCAACAAATATTTTGCCTTGACATCAAAAAGAAACAAAGAGACAGAAATAGTAGCAAGAGACTTAAACTTTACCAGTGTTTCTCTTGAGACTTATTTGACAAAATCATATGCTTTGTGGCTTGACCTAAGAACATGTAATGACAATTTATTACACGGCAGTGGAAGAAGAATAGAAAACGGCAGTGAAGGCATAACGATATTAATAAATAAAAAAGCAGATGCAGATCAAACTTTAAATATTTACATATATATAATACAAGATGCGCAAATCAATTTCGAAGATGGAAGATTCAAAGAAGCAGGATACTAGTTTGCAACAAAAATATCCTAAATATTCACACAGTGCCATTATTTGTGGGCAGACAGGCTGTGGTAAAACAGAGTTTGTTCTTGACATACTTGAAAAAGAGTATGTTGGAGTTTTTGAACATATAATTATATTGTGCCCGACTATAAAGTGGAACGAGGCTTATAAAAATAGATCCTGGATAGGAGATGTAAGACACCCAAAAGATAAAAAAAATAACAATTGTCAATCCTGTTGGTAAAGACGGAAATGAAAAGCTACAAGAACTGTTGCGTTTATTTTTCAAAAGATATGCCGGCCAGCCTACATTATACATCATTGACGATTGCTCAGCCACAAAAGAATTAACAAAGAAAAAAGATATGTTATCAGAGTTGGCATTCTCTGGTCGTCACGCTAAACAATCAGTGTGGGTCATTTCACAGAGATATAATTCTGTATTGAAAGATTTGAGGGATCAAGTAAAATGGTTGTGTATGTTTTACACCAAGGACAGAGATAGTTATGAAAATTGTTTGAGAGAAAATGATGTTATTCCGACGTTGGAGGAGAGAACCAGAATAAAAAAAACTTTAGCTAAGACTAAATATTCCAAGTTGATATTGAGGACTGACCAACCAACTGGTTATTGGGTTGAATAATTTTTTTCAAAAATAAAAACTAGAGTGCCCATATAATCAATAATGCACCAACCAATATCAGTACATCACTACTCATGTTTTTCGGGGCTTGTAAAACATACCCTCTTGGCTCACATATAAAATATTCTACGCCATCCTTTGTCACAGAAATTACAGGCGTTTCCTGTGCACCTTTTGCATACGTTTGTAAAAACTTACTTTCTGAAACACATATACAACATTTTACGTCATCGTCATCTCTTGTCATAATATCCAGTGCTGTTTTAGTTTTGTTATAATCACTATTCTCACCGTCTGTTATTTTCAAATCCATTTTTTTCTTATATAATATTTTTTTATTATTACAAAATATATTTATTTCATAATATCCGCAGGCATAATACCTTTTTTTTTACAACTGTTGCTAATAGTAATACTAACAGCAAAGTAGCAATGTTAATAGCAATACTGACCATGAATATAGTATTGCTAATAGCATTGCTCATAGCAAAGTAGCAATGTTAATAGCAATGCTTGCAGCAAATTAATAATGTTAATAGAAAAAATAACAATGTTAATAACAATGCTATTAACAATACTAACAATTACTAGTTGCATGAATATCGCTGCTAGTTGTTTTGTATTTTATATTTATTTCAAGATAAAAAATAAGATTATTAATATAAAAATGCGGAAGAACTATTACAAAATATATCGGAACAGACGGAACCAGATGAATCAAAGCAACAAGAAACAAAAAAAGAAAGATTATCAGCCATAGTGGCTGGCGGTGGTAGTCGTCAATATTTGGGTAAAGACATACAACTCACAAATATAGATGGCATGCCCCCAGATGAAATTAACAAACTTTACTGCAGATATGAAGCAAGGCTTGGGGCAAGCATGACTAAAACTTTAGGCAATTCTTTTATTAACTTGTATGTAATGGGAGTATCAAAATATTTTAATGTAACCGATCCACCAAAGCTGATAGAAGATTTGGAGGAAGACCCATTTATTAATCATGCTTTGACAAGCGCTTGTTGTGAGTTGTATTATAGGTATGGGATGTGCTAAGCACCATTTACAGCAATACTGACAACTGTTAGACATATCGATTTTAATAAAAATAAAAATATAGATAATATAAATGGAGAACCAAGAGAGTGAAGTTATACCTGTTGTTACACAACCTGTTGAACAACAAAAAGTAAAAAATCCAAAAAGAATAGAAGCTGGAAAAAAAGGAGCAGCGGCAAAAAAGGCAAAGCGTTTGCTTCAAGATGTTACAAATCAAAATGCTGCAAAGCAAGATGCTGCAAATCAAATAACAAAAATAACAATAGGTGAAGAAGAACCAGAAAAAATCAAAATAAACGTATACAAAAATTATATTCCACCGTGTCTGGTTTTATTAGGCATTGCTGGGTTGGGTTTGTATATTTATAACAAGAAATCTGCTACGCAACCTGTAGCTGTGCAACCTGTTCATGTTGCACCAAAAGACCCGTTTGATTTTTAATAATTTATTTTAAAAAAATAATCATATAAAAAAAAATGGCAGCAAGTATTGACGGAAAACAAATTGTAAATATGATGTATCATGCTGGAGTGGAAACACTTTTAACTATTGGATATTCTGAGATTGGCAGAAAAATACTAAAAAGACCAGCCCCTAAAGTGGATTTTAATATGGTAGATGTTGGGATGCTGTCTGTGGATATAATGTTAGCAATGGCTACAAAGGATATGCTGATTAAGCAAGGTATTATTCCTGCGGATATTATGAAATAATTTTAAAAAATATATATATAAAAAAAAATGGCAAGTGCAGTAGCAATGATGATAGGTGGCGCATTAACAAATGCATTGGCGTTTAGCGGTTCAAATTATTTCTTTTCAAAAATGGGAAGTCATTCAGATGAGGAAAGACAAAGGCATGACAAAGCAGTGGAACAATTAAACGCAGCACAAGTGGAGTGGAATAAAAAAAGAACAGAGAGATTAGATTTTATTAATAAACAACTACAAAAAGAACATCATGCAAAGCAGACTTTTGATGATGTAGACCAAGCTATGAAACAGTATTATTACACAACTGGTATACATTTGCTTTTGGAACCGGAGCCCAAGTTGAGTGATTTTTATACACCATCTCCGGATCAACAGAATAGAGAAATTACGTTTATTGTGGTGGGCATGGCTGCAACTGGATTTGTGGCGTACAAATTGATTTCATAAAAATAAAATAGTTTAAAACTATAATTACTTTAGATTTTTTTGGATTTGAAATGACTAAGTTTACTTTGAAAATACTAAGTCATATGCATGATACCTATTTTTGTTGTTGTTTTTACATGGTTTCAATCCAAGTGGTCGCATATAATATGGTGGTTTAGCACTCTTCTCTAATTTATCTTTGAGATGACCAGGCGCCCATACTTCACCATTGTCTAATAATGTCAATACCATGGATGGACCATATTCGGTATCTACTATTTTTGTATCTGTAATAGTGTATATTTTATTTAGTTCCAAGTCTGTCCATTTCTTTGTGCTATTTTGATATTGCTCTTCAAGCAGTTCATCAAATTGTGCATTTGTGATATCCATTTTTTCTTTATAGTTATATAAAGTTTAATCTTTAGTAGAAAAAAATGGAAAAGATTTATTACAGCCCAAAAGGATTTTGGAGAGGTAACACAGCAGTTGAAAAATTAGCAAAAGAGGCTGGTGTTAGTGAAAAAAAGGCATTAGAATTTTTAAAGAAACAAGCTGTGTGGCAGATTTATTTACCTGCACCGAAGAAAATAGTTAGACCCAGGTTTGATGTTTCTGCTAAGAATGGAGTGCATCAAGCTGATTTGTTATTTTTACCGCATGATACTTTTGGGATTGGTCGTGGACGCAAGACATATAAATATGCGTTGACTGTGGTTGATATTGCAAGTAGATACAAAGAAGCAGAGCCACTAACTTCCAAGGATAGTAAAGAAGTTGCTAAAGCATTTGAAAATATATACAGTCGACATTTAAAATATCCAAAGTTATTACAAGTAGATCCAGGCAGAGAATTTATTGGTGCAGTATCACAGTTGATGGCAAAACACAAAGTAAATATCAGACGGGGCAGAACAGAAATACACAGAGACCAAGCTTTAGTGGAAAGATTTAACAGAACATTAGCTGAAAGATTGTTTGGTTATCAGTATGCTAAGGAAATAGATTCGCAAAAACATAATAGAGAATGGGTAAAGAGATTACCAGAAGTTGTTAAAGCCATAAATTCGGAGACAAAAAAGCCTCCTCCTGTTGAAACAAAAATATTAAAAGATGATCCTATCTGTATAAATGCAAGTGTAAGATATTTAGATCAACCTGGGGAACAAGAAGGTGGAAGATGCAGAGCAACTGATCCAATGTGGAGTGTAGATATTCACAAGATTAAAAGTTATATGGTGACGCAAGGTATAAGAGTTTATTATTTGAAAGCACCAGCGCCACAGAGAGGATTTGTCAAAGAAGAATTACTTATTGTTCCTGCTGATACTCAAATTCATAAGTTTTTATAGAAACCATGTGCATCAGTTGTAATTCCATCTTCTCGGATGTATCTTTTTGAGTAAAATGGTGATAATGTAACTTTGTTTACTTTTATGCCATATATTTGATGCTTCATTGATCGCATCATATTCATTTCATGGGTGTATTTTTTCTTGTTAAATAGTGCATCCTTGTAGTTTTCAAAATTTATATGTTTTTTGACTACATAAGTTTTTACACCCTTTGCTTTCTTGATAATCTGCTCATTCACTTTCAAAATAGAATCTTGTTTGGATCTTAATCCAATATTTTCATCTTCCATTGCTTTCTTAACAATCTGCACATCCGCTCTCAACATCGAATATAGTTCGGATTTTATTCCAATATTCTTAGCTATATACTCATCTATAGAATCACCATCATCTTTTGTTTTATTTGTTATTGTATCTACTACTTTTTCAATCGTCTGCTCATCCGCTCCCAAAATAGAACATAGTTTGGATTCAACTATAGGAACATCTTTTATTTTATTTGTTACTTTTTCAATCATCTGCACATCTGCTCCCAAAATAGAATAAAGTTCGGGTCTTGATTCAATATACTCAACTATCGAAACACCAGGACATTCATCTTTCATTTTATCTATTACTTTTTTAATCATCTCCTCATCCGATCTCAAAATAGAATATAGTTTAGGTCTTAATCCAATATACTCAGCTATAGCAACACCATTACATTCATCTTTCATTTTACCTATTACTTTTTTGTTTGTATCATCATGCATTGGATTGTATTTTGGATAATCACTTAAGTCATATTCATCTTTCATTTCAACCATATCTTTATATGCATCTTCCGTTTTTATATCCACAAGCAAGCTGTCAGTATCTGTGTATAATAAAGTACAGTTATTTTTGTACCTTTTTTTCAAAGTATTATAATACCAATCATACATATGGTACTTTGATAAATCCAATACTGCCATTCCAACATAAATTGGTTTGTTTAATGTTAATTTTGTTTTGTTTACATGTACTGCTGATAATTCATCTGAAAATTTGATACGCCTGTTAAAGTTGGGTTTGGCTATTATTTTTCTTATTTTTTCATTTTCAGAGCCGTCAGTTCTGACTAGTTTTATATCAGTCCGCTTGCGTAGATTTTCCATTGTTTTGCCAAACACAGAGTTGTTCATAAGCTTGTAAAAATCTTTTTCAAATTGTGATTTAGCTTTTTTCCTAAGTTCTGTGTTTAAATTTATGTATGATTTCATCCATGGTTTTTCATTAAATTCTAATACTTTGTGTATTTTCTTTAGTTTCATGCCTAAAGATAAATACAGTTCCAGGGTTTTGTGATGTACCACATATTTTTCTTTGTCCATAAGATTGGGAACTAGTTGTTCTGTATTTATCATGCTATTATTTTCCAACAGATCTGTCTGGTATTCAGACAACCATTCTTTTTTCACTGCTAATCTTTCCGGTGCAAGTGGATAGTCATTGTGAGCTTCATGGAGCTCTTTAGGATATTCCAAATCCACTTCTGCAAAATATCCTTTTCCTTCTTTTGACTCTGGCAAGGTTTCTGATTCCACCCACTTAAAGTCAGAATATGGAAGTGGCTGACTCATTGCCCACCCATATAAGTTATTAGCATCATAATCCATTGAGTAGTTGTTTTCCTCGTTAGGGTTATAATCAGCTACGTGTGGATTGTTTGCTTTTGCATATCGTTTTGATACCATACTAATTCCACCACGCATTCCTTTTTCTACAAACAAGTGCATGTCAATGTCTGTCAAAAGTTCCAATTCTATTTTTGAATGTTTAAGTAAAGCATCCCAAGATAATCCAGGTGCTGTATAGTAATGTAAAGCATCAAGTTTGTATGCACTCATACATGTTTTTCTAAAAGTTTGAAACACATCTGCTAACAGAGTTACATCAGTTTTTAGATATAAATCATGATAGTCTCCAAGAGTTTTACAGTTAAACTCTTTCCATATTTTTTGAGCGTATTCGTAATCTTTGGAACTTATACTTTCATCTGAGAGACTACTGTAAAACTTTTCTATAGGCGGTAATTGTGTTTCCTTAAATCTTTCCATACTGTCCATATATTCGTATGGATAAATACCTTTTCGTAAAAGTAAATCTGTTTGTTCCCTAAACTGATTTTTGGTAATTTTAAAATCAGATTTGTCTGTTGCTTTAACCAATTTTTCCAGAGACGAAGCCATAAATTGGAAACTGTCTAAAAATCTAAGTTGTCCGGCACTAAATGAAATAAACTTTTCAGCGTTGTTCGGAATGCATGTAATATTAACTGTCATTTTATGTATTTTTTGCATTATAAGATGACTATCATATCCTTTGAGGTTGTGAAATATAACAGGAATAATTGTTTTATTTGGTTTTAGTTTTAGTTTTAGGTTGCAGTTTTTATGTGCTGCACCTCTGTATTCTCCTTTAAAATGACAGTGATCTCTTACTTTACAGTTTTTGCCACATTTCCTACCTATTTCATTTTCGCATATCCAGCAGTGTGTTGCTTTTTCATAATCTTCCTCATTTTGTTGTGTCATAATTAAGGGTTTTGGGTGAGCAAATATTTTATTAATGTTGCTCTTCTCACATTCTAAGTGATTTAAAAACTTTTCAACAGTATCTTCACCTCTGTAAATAACAGGTTCTTCTGTTTTACCATCATATCTGACAACTTGATATCCAAATCCACAAGCTTCGTGCACACTTGTGATTTCAGATTTCTTTCCAAATTTAGTTGATTGTGGTTTGACTATACTTTCAAAATCAGCATATATTGCATAGGGCACAGGCATCTGATTTTGATGATTTTTAAATTTTACAGTATTTTTACCTTCTTTTGGCATTTCTATTCTGCAAGAATTTTTGTTGATACCATCACAGTCTTCTTTGTGTTTGGTAAGTAGTTCTTTTCCAGAATAGCCGTGAAGACAACGATCGCAAAAGTAAGTTTGACCTTTGTGTTTGTTTTGGTCATAGAGTAGTCTATTCAGATTTTTAATCCAGCAATAGTGATATTTTGTTGTTAATGTTTTTGGTTCTTTGGAATATAAATCAGGGTTATAGTTGTCATCTATAATTCCTTCTTCATTATTTGGATCGTCTTCGTTTTCTGATTCAACTTCAGTGTCTTCAGATATTAAGATCAAATTAATTTGTTCAATATCTTTTGGTTGTTCTGATATTTTATATGGAAAAACAGATACCTTTTTATTTTTTCCTGTTATGGTATATCCATAAACGTTGATAGCAAGGTTGTTTTGTTTCTCTACTTTGGTTATTTGAAAAATTGGAGTGGGCAAATCAATACCATCCATATTCAACTTACCCATGTGTTTGTTATAACTAGATATCCTAGTTGGATTATTTTTATTAGGCCACAAAGCAGAAACCAATGCCACTTCCAAGCACTTATTATCTTCATTATTAACATTAATTATTGCTTTTTTATCAGATACTACTTTAGGCAAAGGAATATATGAAGAACCTTTTAATGGTTCATACTTTGCAAAATTTAAGTAAAACGTTACACAGTGATCAATCTCCAATCCAGATGCTGTGTTTGTAAATCTTTCAAGGCTCTCTTGTATATTTGCAGATGATTCATCGTAAAACTCATTTATTTTTTCAGAGGTTAAAATTGCATTTTGCTCGCTGTGTAATACTGCTGTAGTGTATTTTTTGGTATCACCATCATCTTTGAATAAATTTACAGTGAGACCTAATTGAAACTTTAATCCATCCATCTTTGTCAGCTCTTTGCTTATTTGTTTTGTAATAATGGATTTTTTATCACGAAATAGTTTTTGAGGGTCTTTGTATTTCTCGGCAGATATTTCGTATGCTTTAAAATAGCCACACATTGGTTTGTCAACCAGTTTTAATTCTTCTTTAGATTTTCTATCATTAAGCTCTTTCAGTTCATTTATAACATTGTCTCGTAATTTAGCATATTTCTGCTTTTGTTCATCTTGCAATTTATCATATTTCTGCTTTTCTCGTTTACGTTGTTTCTTAGCACGTCGTCTCTTGCGTAAATTTTCTAATGTTTGAGAATTAACCTCTTTTGGAGTTTCCTTTGGAACTTCTTTCAGAGCATTTATACCGTTAGATAGTGTTTGCTTATCTATTACACCTGTATCAAACAGGCGTATTAAATTTTCTATAATCTCTTCAGTCTTCGTTATTTCTTTTTGATATACTTATATTTTTTTTTTTATTTAATATAAAAAAATATATCAAAAAGAAACAATGGAAATTAATGTTTGCAAATTTCTTAAAATTGGATTACACGATCCGTGTAAAAATAAAACTACAAAAGATTCTAATTATTGTAGTTTGCATAAGTATAGATTAAAAACAAGTCATGTATTGCCGTGCTCAATATGTAAAAAAGGCACAAGAGCAAAAAATAAAATTTGTGCTGATTGTGGTGGAGTTTCAGTCAGAATAATGACACGTTATTGGAAATTTAAAGATTATAATGCTGAGTGCTTAAAATTTAGACGTATTGATGTTTAACCATATAAAAAAAAAATATGTTGTAATTTTGATAACTTATAAAAAAAAAAAAACTTGCAATCTTCACTACCCCTATTTTAAAAAAGTTTTAATAAATCAAGTAAAATCAAAATTTCATGGTGATTTATTATATATGTGTTTATTTTGGGGTCGTTCTGCTGCAATTCGAGGTAAAAAAAAAATTACAACAGAAACCCCAAAATACATATATATGCGCTGTGTTTGCATCTTCTACGTTTTTATTGTCGATATCCTCGTTTATGCTGCTATTATAATAAAATTTAGTTTGACGCATATTCGTTTTGCAGTTTTGTTTCAAATCTGTCTCTCCATTTTTTGAAAATAACCCTATTATCAATGAATGCTTGTTAAGTGTACAATATATTGCTAGTATATGTAATTAGTTATAGAATATCCAACGGGGTGTTATGAGCATATATCATGAAATATATCGACGCGTAAGCCGATATATTTTCATGATATATGCGTGTAACACCAAGTTGGATATTCGCTAGCCACGCACCTTTGTATGATATCTGGTATAAGAGCACACTATTTGATAATTTTCATCAATTTATTTATATTATTATAACAATTAGTATGCACACCGCGTCTAACATAGAATGCGTCATATACGGTATAACGTTGAATTTACGGTTTTGCTAACGTTCCATAACCGGTATTTCCTGTTGACGTCATTTGGGATAATATATATGAAGTGAACCTTTCCTTTAATGTAAAGTCCGGCTATACTAATATGTATTACTGAAGTATGGCATCCGCTGCAGATATTCTAAAATTTTGAACACACTTTTTGTGTGGCCTGCCTGTCCGTCGTCGTCGTCGTCCGCCCAACACACTTTAACATGCAACCAGACTTTGGCCATAGCTTGAAAAGCGTTTGACCTATGTTCATGAAACTTTACACACACCTTCATCTTACCTCAATGAATGTATTTCACATTTCCAATAAGTCCTGACTTCAATTTCGTCAAGCTCATAACATGGCAACATATTGACCTATGGTCATGAAACTTATACTCTTCTTTCTTATCAGAGAGTTGTGACTCTTTTTATAATACTTTATACAGTTCTGTCATATCAAGTATTCAATAGAAAGTTGTGCCACTTGTTCATAAACCTTTACGATTCAAAAATCTCTCCATAATTCATGAAGGATTGCACCCTCTGTTTTCAAACACGTTCTCGTGTGACGCCTCGTTCCGTATTAAAACCTAACCCCGCCCTACTCACACACTTGACACTTTCCAGTTAACGTTGTCGTTTTGTGCCAGCTGTGGGCGGGTTTAAGTTACCAAATCAGGAACGAAAACAGCGCGAGATATTTGAAACGGTAAATATGTCTGCTGAAATACGGAGTTTTACAAAACAAATCCCTAGAACGACGAGATATTCTTCTCTTTGGTGAGTTGTATGCATGCACGCGTGGTTTTTAAGGTTTAGTCTATTAAAATAGGGCGGTCTTTTATGCAGGAATTGCTGCATATCTTCAAAAAGCTCGCTTGATGAGGTCGATCCTGATAATAATCCTCTATAATTTCTATAATATAATATATTTTCTGGGAGTGTAATTCATGTTATATTTATCATATTGCACTAGTGAAATAAATACGAAAATGAAGGCCGAATCATCCGTTCAACTCGGAATACATCGGAATTGTCTCGTCAATTTCCGTAATCGTTTAAATACCGGATTATTCAGTTGTTCGGTGAACAATGGAATAATCCGGTGTCGTGCGGAGAAGACCGAGTCAATATACAAACGTACGACGTCATCGATCGGCTATGCTAGATCTACACTAATACATGTGAGCTTTTTTGGAGTTATGTGATAAACAACATTCCCATTCGTGCCTATTTAAAGGGCAATCATTTAGAATATAATATTGAATGTATTAAACTCGTTGGCTAAACTTGAAACGATGCTCGGTACAGCCTCACTTCGTATTATTTTATCCAACGCGTTTAATAAAATCAATATTAAACAGGCACTCATGTAAGATACTCTATTAATTAATAATTTGAAAAGTGCAAAGCAAATTGTTTTTGCATGTTTATAATTATTTATAATTGTTGGTGGGGAAAGATAGATATCAATCCGGGGAACTGCCCTACTCTTACTAATGGATTGTTTACTTTGGTATTTTAACGTGCTCGTATACCGAAAGATACGCGGGACTGGACGGGACCGGCCGGTTAACATCGCGCCCCCCTCCCCACCCCATCCGACCATTAGAACACGGAGACAAACTCAATGGCGTCGGTGGTGCTTGAACCCTGGCCCATCGGTTTCACGTCGAATGTGTTACCCACTGGGGAACTCACGCCGAACTGGATGAACAAATCTAGATTCTAATGTTACTGCTTGATAAATACGTAAAGACTGACATGTGTCCCTTTAATAGGCGTTGGTCGGGTGTGATGGCTAAGAAGAACAAAAGACGTTGAGTTGAAATACCCATGTTCTGTTTAATAAAACCGGATCTGATAACAAATTGAATTACAATAAGTATTTACAGTTTGAAAGTTTGAAAACAACGTCGACATGCAGTACGCGTGTTGTGTACTGAAAGTAAATTTTACACAGAAACCTAGTATTACAACATGAAAAATGAATTATTATCTCCCTGCAAAATACTGACCAAAACAATTAACGCATAGGATTAGTAATCATTAATATCAAGAAACAAAATAAAATCGGTGAACGGACCTACAATATGTGAATATTAAGTACGCGGCTTTTTCCCACAACCATGTGCAAGTGGCGCCCTCGCACCGAATTAATTCACTTTACATCGTATTAATTCGGTTCAATATCGGCCATTTGTCTTTATGTAAAATTGATTTTGATGTCAATATTTCAGTTTTCTATAGATTGTTTCACGTATCGCTAAACTGACTGAGTTACTTCTAAATTGGTTTACATTTTCTTGCGCTGATTAATATTTTCGAGTGAACTGTTTAGCATTGCATTGAATCGTTTCAAATTCGCTTAGATGGTTTGAAAAAACACTCCGGATTATTTGAAAAAACACTCCGGATTATTTCACAAAGCATCGGATTGTTTTAAGGTTGATTAGATAGATTCAAAAAAAGTAGTGAATCAATTAAAGTTACATTGAATTAAATGTAATACCGATGAATTATTTCATCTTTGACTGGATGATTTATTAAAAACATACTTTTGGCGGTAATGGCCTCCCATAGGATATACTACATCTACATCTATCTATTTTTAGAGAGATGTAGATATATTGGACTTACATCATTCGTGTACTAAGTAATATATAGAGTATGGTCTCACTGAGTTGGTTAATTTAATCATCGAGATGGGCGTAGCCCATCGAGGTGTTTAAATTAACCAACGAGATGAAACCATACTCTATTTGTTTTGTAGCATGTCCATTTCAGCTCCCTGCCATACTATAACTTTCAATAACTGGTAGTTGTAGTACACCATGTATTCAGACAGGTGTTATTTTCAATTAAACGATTTACACGTGTGCTATTACAAAGGGAATGTTCAGTGACCATGCTACAAGGATAACAAACGTCTAGACAATTCAATTAAAATCACATATGCATTCTTACAAAACTAATATTCTAGATCTTTCGTTTTCGGAATACCTCCAATCTGACAAATGTTGACTGATCATTTTTTTCATTAATAATTATTTTTGAGAATCTTCTGCTACTGTTGAAAGTGTAGATATACTATATAGTATAATAATGACGCCAGGGAAGTAATGTAGGACCGTATAGTGTTTACTCAACTTTTTAAACCAATCAGTTGGCTCAGAATTTCAAATACTTGCGATATTTATTGATGAAGATTTTACTACCAGCGCTCTGTGTGACCTATATAGAGACTATCGATAAAACCTGTCGTAAACACTAAGCCGGATAGAGTCTATGAAGAGAAATCTTCACCACTAAGAAACCGCGGACGGTCGCTACGCTCCCTCCCTTTCGGTTTCTTAATTGTGAAGATTTCTCTTCATAACCACTTTCCTATACTTGTCTCTCTTGTTTAATTTCAACAGGTTTTGTTTTCTTTTATGAACTCCAAGTATAGGATAGAGGCTATGAAGAGAAATCTTCACCATTAAGAAACCGAAATGGAGGGTGCGTAGCGACCGACCTCAGTTTCTTAATGGTGAAGATTTCTCTTCATAGACAATTCGGCTTAGTGTTTACCATATGTTTATCGATATTCTCTATATATGTCACACTCATCACCATGAAGACTGTTTGGTGACTTATTGGTTGAAAAAGTAGGGTAAACACTAAAGCTGCTTGTAAATCGGTCCTGGTGAAATTGCGACTGTATACATCGAACTTTTATAATTTAGAGAATATGTATTGGATAGAGGTTATGAAGAGAAATCTTCACCATTAAGAAACCGAAAGGGAGGGAGTGTAGCGACAGATCGCGGTTTCTTAATGGTGAAGATTTCTCTTCGTAGATTCTATCCGGCTTAGTGTTTACGATAGGTTTTATCGATAGTCTCGCTATAAGTCACACTCTAAACCATGAAGAGCGCTGGTAGTAAAGTCTTCATGAGTACATGGTGCAAGTATTTGAAATTCTGAGCCATCTGATTGGTTTAAAAAGTAGAGTAAACACTACATATTTTGAGAATCCAAATGCTATAGACGCAATATAATCGGCTTTAACAAGCCAGACCAAACCCCAAAACGGGAGCTTCGAATTAAGAGTTACTAACTCATAATTAATTTTACGCATATTCAATCACGGGTATTTTAAAAACTCGTGAATATATAAACCTATACTGTTAATCAGCACATATACATTATTGTTTGACCTGAACACCTGGAATTTTGATAAACAGTTATGTAGTTTACTTTCTCCGTCATTTGTCGGGTTAATTTCTTTACCATTTATTTAAATACTTATTTATTTTGTTGTATTCCGTCCAATCCATTATTGATTTTACAATTCATGGCCCTAAAGTTGCTCATTATTTGCTGTAGAAAGTATGGGTTGACAAACATTCTCGGTTTACCATTTAAAAAATGTATGTTCCCTAGCACAGATTCCTGGATTGCCGCGGTGGATAGAGGACGATCTTACCACGGTTGTATTTATATTTCACGAACAGTACATATAATTAATCACAGACTTTGAATAAAACATATTTAATAGTATTAGGTCAGTATTAATTTATTGCAATGTAAACATGCGTGTTTGTTTTATTTGTAAATAGTGTGTATAAGGTACCGACAAGGTATAATGTAGAAATAACGAGCATAACCATCAATAATCTTACTAACGTAAAGAAAAATATCCTTTTGAGAACAGAACAGAACAGAACAGAACAGATATTTTATTTCGACTTATACATATAGTATCTCGTCATCAAAATGTAATATACAAAGTTTAATTAAACACATGACAGGCTCACACGCATGCACCCCAACACGCACACACACTCTCACACACCTCTTACGCACGCATACGCACACACGCACTTACTCTCCTTCTCTCTCTCTCTCTCTCTCTCTCTCTCATGCAATTATATAAACGAATTAATTGTTGAATCAATACCTAATACCTGAGGATAAACTTTATATATATGCACACAACTACGTATAATTAAATGTGTTACGTACAATAAATGCTTCTTTTACAAACTTAGCTACATTTTGAATACTGTTATGTTTCTTACTTTGCATCAATTCAATAAATTTAATAACACCAGGGTTTCGATAATAATACGCCTTAATATAAAGTTTGCGAATATGCTCATAGACGGGACAAATTAAAATAAAATGATATTCGTCTTCGATGTCATTAGAATTACAAATATTACAATATCGTTGAGCTCTATCAGTTCTATTTTGTGTGTATCTGCCGGTTTCGACTCTGAGGGAATGCGAAGATAATCGTATTCTTGACATTGCCGTTCTTAGTTTAAATGGCAACATATCTAGATAAGATTCATATTTAAAGACAGTCTTGAAATGTTTATATAATACTAGAACACGGTTATCTTCAATATCACTATACCACTTCTGTACAAAAGAATCAATTACTCTTTGTTTGAATAATACATGAAATTGTTTCAAATTAATACTGTGAGGCTCATTCCATACATAGGTAAATCCAAAATCATTTAAAAGGGTCTTAACATTACTTGCCCAATTTTTACAGCCTCTCTCACAATCTCTCAATGATTCTTCATACATAGTAGATATTAATATATTGTTCGTACTTACAACCCTAGTCCAATACTTAATTATTTTAACATATCGTGATACATACAAGGGATATCTACCTAACTCTCCATAGACTCCTGCATTACTAGTTGAAGTTTTAACTTTCAACAAACATTTACAAAATTTTAAATGAATTCTTTCAATTTCTTTTGACTTTGTAAACCCCCAAATCTCTGCTCCATAATTAAGAATAGTCCCCACAAATGAATCAAAAAGTTGACAACATGTTTTAAGTTTGAAATTATACCTTTTTATTTTTGCGATTAGGACATTTAACGCCTTTTAACCTTTCCCTGCAAGTGTTTCCTGATTTAGATTAAAAGTCCCAGTATAGTTAAAAACATTTCCTAAATAATTAAAATCATTTACCACTTCTAACTTCTTTCCATTATACTCCCATGCTTCATTTCCCCTTAATCGGCCTCTTTTTCTAAAGGTCATCACTATCGTTTTCTCAATATTTACCTCCAACCCCCATTTATCACAATATACTTTTAAATTATCTAAATAAGCTTGCAATTCATTTGGCGTTTCTCCAATTAAAACCATATCGTCTGCAAAAAGCAATAATATTAACGTGATGTCGTTTATACTAAGGCCAGATGTATTACTATCCTGTAAAAACAATTCAAGGTCTTCTATAAACAGAGAAAACAATAACGGTGAGATTACCTCCCCTTGTCTTAGACCAATTGAACATTCGAAAAAATCGGAGAATGAATTACAACTTCGCACACACGATTTAACTTTCCTGTACATATCTTTTATAACTCTTAACATTTTACCGTTTATACCAAGTTTAAGTAATTTAAACCAAAGTGCGTTTCTATATATACTATCATATGCCTTTTTTAAATCTACAAAGGCACATTACAATCGTTTGCCTTCATTTAAAAACTTGTGTGTAACTGCCTGTAATACAAAGATAGCGTCAACTGTTGAACGACCTGCCCTAAAGCCAAACTGCGCGTCCGACAATACACTATTCTATTGTATTGAGAGAAAGTTGTTTTCCCCAAACGTACATGCATTACGTACATCGTTAATCATTTGAACTGATATGCAAGTTTTCGGTAGGCTATAAAGAAAAATAATATACCGAGTCTAACGTTTAAGTAGTGAACATAATTTTATTATGTAGTCTATTATAACATAAATGTGCAGATTCAAAATTTCAACTCTTCTAATCACAAAACTTAATTATATGCATTTAAATGTTCAATAACTTGCATTATTTACAATTTTTTTAATTTCAGACAGTAATGACTGGCAAACTCAAAACACAAGACAAGAAGCAACTAGAGATATGGATCGATTCTGGACCGAAGACGTTCTCCCTTCTATACAGCTTCAACAGAGACGGAAGTACCGCCACTGCGTTCCATCAGAAGTGCGACAACAAGGGCCCAACTGTTACTGTGATCTATAACACCAAGGGTTCCTTTTATGGCGGCTATACAGAAACAAGCTGGGATAGTAGCAGCGGATACAAGGCAGATGAGAATGCCTTTCTCTTTAAGCTACAACTCGATGGCAAAAACATGTATGATAAATTCACCATATTAAAACAAAATTGTGCTAATGCTATTTGTTGCCAGAGTCACCACGGACCAACATTTGGTGGCGGTCACGACTTACATACGTTTAGTGGCATACTAAGTGTTGCAGGCAATGTCTACACTTTGAACGGTTTCACAACATTTGGTAATTCCTTCGATATGAAGGGTATAGTTCCATCCCAGATCACCAACGATATCAAAACCGTGACTGAGCTAGAAGTCTATGCGGTTACAGGTGAGTAGTTGATACATGTGCTGGGTTACTTTTAAGTTGAAATGGGAAGAAATACTATGTTTAAGTAAATATGTATATTATGTTGACAACGGGCCGACCAGTCCTAGAACTACCCTTTATATGCTGAACGTCAAGCAATGCAGATACTTCTACCATTTTTATGAAGTCTGAAGTATGACTCGGTCGGGGATTGAACACACGACCTCCTTTATGAGAGGCGGATGATGAAGCAACACTTTATGTCTCTCATAGATCTCACTTTACTTAGGATAACAGACAATCTCTTATTTGGTGAAAATATATTTTTTGCAGGCTATCGTTTAATTAGCATAAAGAAGTATGACCATTTGAATGAATATTTTACGTGCGCTACTGGCTTTATACCAGATATCGTCATTTTTATTTTGATTCTTTAATTTATCTTAATCAAAACTAGTCATCTCATAAATATTTTTGCTGATAGAGAAGCTTACCCCTTTGCCGTAAATATTCTGTGTTTACATTGTTCCTATTCTCAGTAACAAGTGTCACGTGACCGTTACTAAATATAGACTGAATTGGGCTGGTCGTCTGAGCTGAATGTAGTAATTATCGTCATGTTCAGTTTATTACCGAATAATTCATGTTTGAGATGATGAAAACGTGTTTAGTTATTAATTGAAACACAAATATACCATTGCACATGAATACACAAAAAAGCAATATCTAGAAAAAAATTATATCTACAATTTAAAATGGTTTTTCAAATGTAGGTATCGGATGTAATTTACTTCACTTCGACGTTCATAATTTAAAGGGAAATAACTGTCCGCAAATGTAAATCTACTTGTCTTCCATTGCTGAAAATGTTTAGCACATGCTTTTAGTTTATTGGGCTCGTCAAATTGATTCAATGGTTCGACGTAAAAGGTCAGCCATTTTAAAAGGAAATTTTCCTGCGCATGCGCATTAGCGCGTGATTCCCCCCGATTGTGTTTTGTTTATAATGGTACTTATATAGGTAAACGGGTTGGTTTGAGAGTGTATGTTAACATTTCTAAACTATTTTTTTCCTCTCCATTCGTCTGATGATAGTGTGTAGTGATTTGTAAAAAGGGGTCGAAAAATAATCACAACATCGAGCGTTTTATTGATAATGACGAAATCTGGTGAATGACGATAACTGGTACACAACCAGTAGTTTTCTTTTTTTGTGTGTTATATTTTGGTGGTCCGTTGTAAAGGCACAGTAAGTAACGGCATAATGCATACTAATCACCTTATACTCACTGTATACATTTAATTATATGACAATAATTAAGCTTTAGCCAATTTGCAGATGATTTATTGTTTGAAGTGTTGGAGGCATATATTTACAGTATCCATATATTATTCATCAGAATACTAGTTTAACATTTGAATAATATATACCACTGCTACGCCATTGCGACGAGGTGAGGACTTTACACACACGCGACTGAGTATTGTTCCGAACCCCGCATGAGATATATACACCTCGAGACTACCGTTGAAAAAACACGCGACAAAATAAAATAAAATAAAAATAACAAACAATATGTACTTGTATTATATGTATCTATATATTCCAATATAGATGGAAAGTAAATATATAGATAGAAAACTAAATTGCATCACTACTATACGCTTAACGATTAGTAAAACCGTGTTCACTCCTACGATACACTAATAAAACTAAAGAGATCCTTGTTTCATTTTTACAGACGCAATCCATGTAGACCTTGTAACAGACGAACCTTCTGTAGAGCTTCCAGAGCAATGGCGAACAATACCAAAGTGGGATTTAGAGGTAGAAACAAATAATTTCTTAATAACAATATAGAACAAAGAACTATTAGAATTTCACTTATAAGTAAAGGCTATTTCATTTTACTTTTAAAAACGTCCAACATATACTGAATGGTTTTTTAACTCGATCTTTTAGGGACATAGATTAATCATATGAACATTGGTTTACTCGTTTGAAGATATTGTACAATGCTAGATAAAGATGTAATTTTCAAAATATTGAAAAGAAGTATCCGTATCAGAATTATCTCCCATATATTAAAATCAATTTATTTCACAATACAAACGTATTGCTTTAAACAAATTTAACGTTTGGCATATCACGAATTGCCTGTTCTGTCATTGTTTAAAATCGCTGAAATGTGTTCACAAACGATTGCTATTCTGAAAACGGAAACATTCCAAATTTCGTAATTT
This sequence comes from Cyrtodaria siliqua, assembly GCA_037043455.1. NCBI lineage: Eukaryota > Metazoa > Mollusca > Bivalvia > Adapedonta > Hiatellidae > Cyrtodaria > Cyrtodaria siliqua. The sequence continues at coordinate 4,597 of JAWPHD010008834.1, read as the reverse complement.
TAAAAAATTGAAATGAGAACGATTTTCGTTAACCTATAATAGTATGTTCCCATCACAATTGCTTTATTTTTATCACCGACTTTGTTTATAAATGACTTTGTAGTATTATTATGGTGATATCTATGTCACTTTGTCATTGACCCCGAATATACACGGCTCTGTAATCGACAGGTCTATGCATTTTATATGCTAATTTATTTTGTACAGTATATTTAGATTTTAAGTTACCTCTTTTCGAATCTATTAAATGTAAAAAATTAGTAAGCTATATTTGGTTAATATGTTTTATCACCAGTTTCTAGATGAGCTTAAAGATGAAATTGAAAATTATTCGCCACCACAAGCCCTGAAGGTAAAACAGGCTAGAATCCTAGTACTGGGACCTGTTGGTGCCGGGAAATCCAGCTTCTTTAACACTGTGTCGTCTGTTTTCCGTGGTTACGTTACTCGCCAAGCATGTAGCGGAAGCGCCGGACAGAGCATTACCACAAAGGTATATTAAATGATTTTTGTTTGTCTGCCTTCTACTTTTTTGTCGTTGTTGCATTTTAGAAATGTCGATTCTTACGGATGGCGGGAGGTGTACAGTACTGGTTCTACCTAGGAAAAGTGGGTGGTCTGCCTCCACCACAAAAAAAATCGACCGTCATATATAACCTTACATGTGTTGAAAATGACGTCAAACACCATACAAACAAACAAATATAACTTCAAATACTTTTGTTGAATTTTGAAGGAGTGCCGCTATTATGTTTTCAATAAGAAAACAAAATTGGTTGACTTCAACGAAGCAAAATTATTAGATATATCTCTATTAACTTGACGCAAAATGAATGCTAAGTATATTAATAAATACTGATTGGGTTTTTAACAAAAAATAAATGATAGACGAAAACTTAATACTAACTGCCCAATTGGAAATGCATTAATTATTTTAAAATTCATGTTAGGTTCTGCTACATGCACGTGCATTTATATGAAAGCAGATCGCATATTACCACCGAATGCATGTATAAACGTTTAACGCAATGTATTGCAGATTAAAAAATACATTTTGAAATGCAATTACATGTAGAAAGTTGACGTGTGCACTTGAAATGCAGATTGACCGTAACTCATATAAAACGCGTTTTTGGGGTACATGAAAACATTATGGCCCATGTACATGTTGTTTTTTTTCAGTGGAAGATGCAAATTTATTTTCAACGATTGAGCTCAAAAACAATATTCTCGCGAGTGGCATATCCACGATTCAAAATCCAAATTCTGTTCTGAATGGGATAGAACGATCCCTGAATTACTAAACCGAGGTGCTAACTATTTCACCGCGGTCCGACCTGTGTTAAGACACTGGTTAATGGTCAGATACCGCTATTGATTTGGGGCTTCTGATTGGTTGAAAAAGTATAGGGCATATAGTCAGATTGTAAGGTAGATTCTGATTGGATTAAATTACCCAAATCATAACAAATCCCCATAAAACATTAAAATATTATGTTTCCATCATAAAACATGTTGATTTAGGATATTTTGACTGAAATTTGCATTTTATCGATACAATTTTAATGAGAGTATATTTGCAAAAAGTAAAATTTCTTCACTGCCATTCTGGGGGTGGCCACCTTCAGTGAACTATTAAAGGCTGAAAGCATCAGATTATCCCCAATTTGCTGGTCATCTTTGAGTGTCTCTAAGATAGTTCTTTAACAAAAGTTAGGTTTTATCATCCATTCGGATATAGGAATAGGGGTTGTAGGCCAAAAGGCTATAATGGAGGCCTATGGGAAATGCAATAGTGGTATATGACCTAATGTATAGCTGCCAATGTATAGCGTTGTGGTATGATAAGGTCGTAGGTAGCTTTGGTCTTCTCCGCTCCACACCCAGTGTTCGGAACAACCTCGTCGATTTCCGTAATCCGGTATTAGAGTACTGGGTGCCGCTCAATGGTTTTTGGAAGCAAAATGATGAATTTTGTTCGGTTTTCGATTGTAGCTCTCCGCAAAATAGTGCTGTTTTATATAATGTTGTATTGATGAAAATATTGCAGATTTGTGAATTGTTTTTATCAATTTCTTGATATTTTATTGCTATGACCAATAAATAATACTTTTTAACAAAATAAATCCCCAAATATGTGTAGTTGAAATCAAGACGTTTCGGCCCCAAACAGTTCGTTCGGTCCCAAACAGTTCGTTCCATATAATGACTGATAGTTTGGAAGCATTTGTTGAGTTTTCCAAATATATACTTTAATATTACGGTTGAATTGAAGGGAAAGGAGGAAGAGACATTGCAATTATGATTATATCATATTATGGGAGTGACTGTTTACCGTTTTGCCAGTCGAGAGTGATATGTCAGCTGCATGCATATATGAACTTGATATTGTATCATTAAATCAATTAATAAAACTCTAAACAAAGAAAGATATGACTCATGAAGTCCATACTGACGTCCATGGTACTTGATATGTGTTTATTTTATAAGGGCTTCTAGAAGCATCAAACATGTTTAAAATGTTTAAATTTCAAACGGAGGCTCTAGTGTGTTTTACAAAAGATGATTTACAGGAGGAATAACTTTTATCAATGACATTTTAGACAAAAATGGAAATCTTTATTCATACATAGAATTGAATGAACACTATAATATACAGTCCAATTTTCTTGAATATGAAGGAATATAACTGTCAGGAATTATTTGGCAATGTGACCTGAATATTGTGCATCTAGCCTGTAACAGCCAAACCCTATTCGTCCACTAATCCTATCCTTAATTCTGCAAAATGAGAAAAGCTGTCGAAACATATATGACATCATGATTAGAAATAATATCCCAAAACATTAAGTAAATGGAAAAATGAAGTAGTTAGGCCACAAAAAATTAATTACCTGGTTCTCAGGCCTCTTTATCTAAGAAGAGATGCGGGCGGGCGCATTTTTTTTTTACAATTTCACAGTGGTCAACAGACACGCGGGCGATCTTTTTTTTATCCAAACTTTTAATTCCAATACATGTATTGATGCAAAATATCTCGAAATGCATGTGCAATAACCAGTTGGATCTGCTCATCTCTATTGTCGATCATTACCTTATCATTTTTTCCCGACTTATGCTTTTTTCAATCACAATAAGTCCGTATATTTGTATTAGATCACGCATGAACTATTGCTTGTTGTTGTGAGACTTTGTCGATTAGACGCTTGAATAAATAGCCTGTTCTGTAGCACCTACTAGTTCCAAGCGTCTCAAACGTCTGACTCATAGATTGGTACCCGTACGACTGCAACACTCACAAGCTAGCGAGCAGAGCGGCAGATAGTCGGCCGCGCACCAGTCTACCCACAAGGGGATTCCCCTGAGGTAGTTGCGTGTAAAAACCGGAACCAACTTGGATGCGGGACTTTTTTTTCGAAATTTCGGTAGCGCATTTCCAATTTTTATTTTATGACTTTTGAGATAAAATCGGCAATGCGGCACCTAAAAAAAGACATGCGGGCGGGCCTGAGAACCAGGTAATTAATTTTTTATGGCCTTAGTGTTCCAAACTTTGAATTTGAAAGATTATATACTCTACCTTATAAAATAACAAAAGATCCTAAGTTACCTTGGTTCAATTTAGAATCAACCATAGGATACTTGGAACAAATTACTTTTTATCTAAAATGAATATTATTAATAACGATATGTGCAGCTTTTGCAAAAATACACCTGAAACTATCCATTTACATCTGTTTTGGAACTGTGGAACAGTAAAAGAATTCTGGTCAAAACTTCAAACTTATCTTACAGAAAAATGCAATACAGCATTCGTAACTTTAACAGAAACAGATATTTTTATTTGGAAATAGTAAATTTAATACTTTTTTGAGCAAAATCATCATGCAAGCAAAACTTTACTTTTATCGAAACAAGATGCAACGTCAAATTACACAGCTTAACCTTTTTAAAACGAATATAATATCTTTGTACAAAGTTGAGAAACTAATCGCATATAAAAACTTAAAAATCAATAAGTTTGAAACCATGTGGAGTCAATACCTTGCTATCTGTGGAACTGGAGTATAGAGATAATTTACTTAGTTGATTTTTCCAGTATCAAACTGTAGCAAATAAACTTAATGTTTTCATCCTGGGACATGCAAAGCTTAGCTTACTAATTAGAAATAACATACCCTTGCTTATATTTTGATCTTCCTTAATCAACCTTCTTGTTGTTTTTATAGAAAAATAATAATTTTGGAAGTTGTGTATATTAATCCTATCCTAAAACACTGTCCTTTAATAATGGATTTATATACAGATTTATTACACAGTATGGGTTATTGTTTTTTTCTCTTTCCAAAAAACAAAATATGAGAAAAAATCAGTGTAGCATGAAACAATGTTTATTTTTGATACTATAACATTCATTAAAATTATTCTGTATGTATTGACAATGTGGGTTTTACACTGGGTTTTGAAACAAAATATATTATTTAGGGCTGTCATGGCGCAGTCGGTAGCGCGGCGGATTTGTAACCGGAGGCCCCGGGTTCAATCCTCCGTGGTGCCACTGAGTTTCGTCGGTGTGTTCTTGACCAAGACACTTTTC